>JAGDQP010023403.1:0-23582 GCA_022664845.1 Lepisma saccharinum
AACTTCGATATCCGATTTTGGGGGTACCCCACAGTAGCCCAGAACCCCACATAGGAACCCGCTGAAAACACCGTGAGCAATGGTTAATTATATCATATTAATATTTGTAAGTAGTTTTTGAATTCCTTCCCTTTTTGTACCGAAACCCCACAAGTTCATTTTCCGTGGGGTCGCAATAGTTATTCAGGCATATCTCGATAACTAATTGAAATATCGTGTTCGGGTTTTCACTGAACGTCTCAGTTGAAGTCTCTCTTTGATTTCTGCTTGAAAAATTTGAGCTGTACGCAGAAATTAGAACAGCGCGTACCCCTTGGTACCCCAGAACCCCACAAATTGACCCCTTGATTGTTGCAAAAAATTTCATTTGGGATACGGAATTATGGAGAATTATTACTTTTTAAAATTTTCTTCTCCTTATATAAAATACCCAAGAGCCCAAACCCTACCCAACTTTATTCCTGAAGCACTCGTCCCAGGATGCTTTGTACAGTTTGTCATTGATAACATTGACATACTCGGAGAGACATTAGACGGCAAAGGAACATTTCATGGAACACAGACAGTTCATTCCAACGGGGTCCATGTGCAACTGTTATAAACTTGGAAGAATATCAGGTCAGAGAAGAGTTCTGAGAGCCATTCCTGATGCATTAATGAAAATAAAGTCGAGTGGCATTCATGTAGGCATACAACTTGATGCAAAGTTCTTGATGCCTCCTTCCATTCATGGTTTCGAAACTGAGTCCAAGGTACAAGTACACACCAGAGATCATACATGGCTGATCAACAGATACCACAGTGCTATAAATGATACAAAAAATATTCCAGGATGGACAGCATTTAATCAGCTAACATCAACCGTTGATACTCCCATAACTGCAATAGGATTCCTACCTATCATTTCCGCTCCCGCCACAGAGTATGATACTGCATGGGCAGCTATCCGCCGCTGCCAAGGAATCACTACATTCTTAGGTCAACAATCTACTGTAATTACGCTTAATGAGGAACTGTATTGTAAAGCCAAAGAACTGATATGGACTCATCCAGGAATATGTAGGCATGTGGTGGTGAGATTAGGCGGATTCCACACAGCAATGAATTTTGTAAGTCATTGATCAATACTATGAAGAAAGTGGATTGCGTGATGCATTAAGAGAATCTGACGTGTTCAACGAGACAAGTGTTCGAAGTATTCTAGAAGGAAAAAAATGAAATAGAGCCATACGATGTCATAGAATGGTTGTGGAGGCACTGTGGAGAATATACTGGAGTAAATTCGTAGAGTGGATGAAAGATGACCAATCAGTAGTAATAGAGATCATTGCAAAAAAAAAAAAACTCGGAGGATGTTTTGGACACAATGAATGTGAAGGAAGAGTGCTAAGAACGATAGCTTAATCAATGCAGTTGAGCAGCAGGAAAAAGTATTAGTAAAATTAGTTCGTTATCTGAATGAATTTGATGAGTTTCTCTGTGCGTGCCCAACGTCTGCATATTGGTTAAACTACATGGAAATGGTGTACTTCTTACTTCAATTCATCAGAGCTAAAAGAGAAGATTTGTGCAATCTACATCTATCTTCATTCCGCAAAATGTTACCTTGGATGGCAAATTTATGAGCATATCAACTATCTGCGATGAGGAGCTCTATATACTTGGGTGAGTCATATGTTC
This sequence comes from Lepisma saccharinum, assembly GCA_022664845.1. Lineage (NCBI taxonomy): Eukaryota > Metazoa > Arthropoda > Insecta > Zygentoma > Lepismatidae > Lepisma > Lepisma saccharinum. The sequence goes on from JAGDQP010023403.1 coordinate 1,681, forward strand.
GTAGCGTTTTCATGGATAATGTGCAGCATCCGCCTCTCCCTGTACCACAGAAGCCTATTCGACGAAGTACATCCCATCACACTGTATGGTCCTTCTCCAACGTTCCACCAGTGACACAAGCCCCTGACGATACCAGGCTGCAGGCTTTGAAGCAAAGAACTCAATAATGCCAGTTGTCACATCATCCACGAAATGGAATTGTCTGCACCGCAGGAAGTGTGCCATGGATCGAAACAGATGAAAATCAGATTTCGCAAGGTCGGGACTGTAGGGGTGTGTGGTAAATTGTCCACGCCATTTCCATAATGTGCTGGCGGACTCTTCGTGACCTGTGGCATGGAGCGTTGTCAAATTGGAGAAGCAGTCGCTTTCAGTTCACCAGTGCTGGATAACGACGGCGCACAATATCGTATACCCGTTGCAGCTGTTCAGCATACAATGTCCCATCTACGAAACAACCAAGTGGAACGAGCTACCAGTGTGCACCGGACCTTCGAAATTCCACCACACACACAGCATTGTCTTCTCTTCAAACAGCCCTCTTTGAACCACTGGCTGCGCCTCGGTACCTGGTCGAAGCCATTGTTTCCCGGTGTCAGGATAAAGATAATAAAGATCCACTTTTCATCATTCGTGATGATCCGCAGCCAAAACCTGTCGTCAGTTGGGTTTCGAAGCAGTTCTTCACACAAGGTCACACGTTGTTGAGCTTGAGCGGGAGTCAAATCATGGGGAACCATTCTCGGTTGCCTGGAGTGAAACACAAGTTGATGCAGATGACGAACGACACTGGTTTGTGATGTCTGGACCTCATCTGCCAGCTGACGGGTTTCCTTCAACAGCGTTCAGGAGGGCATCGATATCCGTCGTCACAGGGCGTCCACTCTTGGGCTTGTCATCGAGACTGGTGTCACCAGACCGAAAACGTTGAAACCACTTTCTAGCTGTGGACGGGTGGACAGTACCTTGACCTTCTACGGCACAAATTTTCTTGGCTGCTGCTGCTATATTCAACACCTTTTTCCAGTAATGGCGCAGAAGCACACGACACACAATTTTCTCCTCAGCCATTGTCCTGCCAACTGTGTATTCAACGCGTAGTTCCTCCCACACACCGTTAGCGCTGTGATCAGACAGACACGTGACACGCTTTCTGCCACCACCACCTTCACCTGTTCTACACGTTGCACATGGTTTTCCGGCATCGAGTGGGCGGGGCCACCCAACGCTACGAACATATGACTCACCCTGGTATTACAGATATGGAGAACCTTAAAGTGGAGAACCTTCAAAACAAACTCGAAGAAAAATTGAAGGTCGAGATTTGTCCATTTCCACAACAATGGAAGTAATTCCTTAATATGACACACAATAAATCGAATCTTGTGCATTTTCTATCAACAGAACTGATGAGGTATTGTCACAGAACACTGACAAAGGATCAAATTGTTATTACTTCTGGAGGGTTCGAGGACAAGATGCATGTTGAATCTTCAAATGGTAATGCTCCAGTAGCTCTGAAATCAAATCATGAGGAAGCCGACACCAGATTAATTCTACACGCATTTCATTCAAGTTCCAGCGAAGGTTAGAAGGAGTTGTTAATCGATTGTAAGGATACAGACTTCCTAGTTCTCCTACTTCATTTCTTCAGAAGGCTGGATATTAAGGAAATGTGGATGGCAACAGGAACAGCGCGGAAACCGAAATTAATTGCCACCCACAGCATTGTAAATGAGTTTCCAAGTGAGATATATGAGAGTTTGGCTCGATTTCATTCACTCGATTACTGGATGCGACACAACTAGTCAGTTCGCAGGAAACGGGAAGAAGAAGGCATGGAACATGGTTTTGAAGAAACTTCAGTTACTGCAAAATTTAGGCTGTGGAAACTTGGCCGAAGAAACAATTGTACAAGCAGAAGAGTTTGTTATAAATAGAAACATATACACATATTCATCAACTATAACTTCCATCAATGCAGTTTGGGCTGATATGATATCCTACGAGAACAATGAGTAACTACCAACGACATTGGATGCTCTGATACTCCATATTAAGAGAACTCATCTTCAAGCTTATATTTGGCGACATCGAGTTCCTCTCTCCAGAATGTTATGGATGGAAAATCGAAAATGGAAAATTTCTACCACAGTGGAGTATCGAAAATTCAGTTCCGAAACCCTGTGCGGAGTTGAAGTCTTGCATGTGCAAGTCGATGTGTAGCAGAAGTAATTGCAACTGCGTGCGAAATTCAGTAGACTGCATCAAATCTTGTGGTTGTAATGGTACTACGGTAAATACAATAATCCATATAAAGTTCCCGAAGTAGAGAGTGACTTCAGACGATGAGTAGAAATTGTTATTATGGTGCAATTAGTTGTGTATCTTAATTGAGATTAATATGTTCAGTTCATACCGGTTATTCCTGTAAATTTTACCATTCGTTGCTATTATAATGCAGTAAATTTGTAGTTTGGAGGCACGATCCAGAATAACCTGTAAATCAGCGAGTTTTTTCAAAGATCATTTGTGTAAAGATCGGTTAATTGTTGGTTAAAAAGTTTATAAAAATTCATAATTGTGTATGCTTGTAGATATGTACCATAATTTCTCGCCAAAATCTACGTACCTCTTACCTAATTCAACCTTAATGCTACTCCTTGATGTATCTGCATCAAGATAGTAAACTCGCAACGCCTGTGTTTTAGTTTCCATCTTCAATTTTTTACTTTATTATTACACTGCCACGCGATAATGGACTAGGCGTTTTCAGTTGTTTTCCTAATTTTTACCCACCCTGTGCGTATATTACGTATGATAATTTCTTATTCATGTGAAACATGTTTACCTGGAAATAAACTTTCATGCTCTACAATTTGTGACATGAAAATTTCTTGTAGGAATTTCTGTTTTTGATATATGGGCCATTTCTCTACATGGGAGCGAAATCGTATTATACCAGTTGACCTTTTGACCTTTTGTGAGCTGCTGTAAAGAAACTCCTGGTTGTATGAAGTGAGCAGGGGTCCACAAATTATCAGAACGATGCCCTTGTATGAATAAATGAATAAAAGCACTGGTTGCTTTTGCTGTTTCAGGTTGAACCAACTCGCTGATTTACAGGTTATTCTGGATTGTGCCTCCAGACTGTATTACGCCCTGACTAAAGTTCAGTTGACGGTGTGGTTCAACTTGAACTTGAAATGGACCTAGTTACTAATATGTAATAGAGATAAGCAAATAGATCCGGTTCCTGGTAGCACTGGAACTGGGTAACCGAATCTTCTAATTCGGACCAGGATTCGTATTTTGGAAATTTAAACTGAGGACTCGGATCTGGTAATTCGAACCAAGAATTCGAATCGTCGAATGGGATGCCTAGATTTGGCACTTGGAAACAAGTATCCGGATTGTCGCATGGGATTCCCCGGTCTGAATCTTCTATTCGGTTCCAAGATCGAATCTAGATACCCGGTTCTAAGATTCACATCCTGGCATCCGATTCGACGATCCGGATTCTCGGTTCCAGTAAAAAGATCCGGGTCCTCAGTTTCAGTTTTGAAGATTTGAATCCAGGTCCCGATTCCAAGACCCAGGTACCCGGTTCCATTGTTATCAGGAACCGGATCTGAAAAGATTTGCCCTGAAGCAGAAATAAAACAAAAACATACATTTATTGTACATGACAAATTTACAATATTTGTTTGCTTTGGGTATACTTTGTTCTGCACATTGTGTTGCAAACGTGATTCCTGACACGAAAATAAGAAAAAGAAACTGTAGATCATCGAGGGTGCACAGATGCTTTATTTCGACGCTATATACTACCGAAAGTGTGGAAAAATAAACTTTAGAGCTTGATATGTTCAATTCAATTAACAATAGAACTGAGGTGTCATGGTACTCTTAAAGGCTAGACATCTACTTTATCGCAAAATGCAAATTCCAAAATTGTGTAATGAGGATAAGGGATTTCCCAAATAAAAAGATAAATTCCTAGTAAATCTCTGAAGTAAAGATGGATCGAAATAAGCACGAATGAGACCACTTTTCACCAGGTAACAATAATTCGTTTGCGCCAGGTCGATATATTAAGTGGGTTTCCTTTGTGGGACGATGTTTTTAAATGATTCGCGGTTGCATAACAAAACAAGTGAGAATTGAATAAATTAATGTTTCGTGTATTTATCTGTAAAAGAGGCTGTCATTGTCCTGTTGGATGGCGGTGATTACGTCTATCATCTGTACTGGCACGGAAAGAAGATTTATTCATACTTGTTTCTACTCATTACTAACTACGGAGAATGCCTGGAATATCCCTATTTTCTTCGGAGAATCTTTGCGCATCAGTTGCACAATTTTGGAATCTGTATATTTTTTGATAAAGCAGGTTTAAAGTCTTTGAGGGTGCCATGCCGATTCAGTTCTATAATCTTAATGATATTGGAAATATCAAGTTCTACAGTTCATTTTCCCATGCTTTCGGCGGCTTGTAGCACCGAAACGAAGCATTTGTGACCCTCGACACTTATATTTTTACTTTTATGTCAGGAGCAACACCCTGTATACTAGTTCATAAAAAATTTCATAAAGTGGGCCCAGGTTTTTTGTCAGTCACATCGGCAAATATCGGGATGATACCCTGAACTTAGGCTCTGGCCGACTTTTTCTTTTATCCTTTCCCCTACCCTATACCAGCCTGAGCCATACATGCCCAACACTAAGGGCCATAAATAAAATTCAAATTCTTAATACGTACCATAGTGCCTTTCCTCCGCAGCCATACGACGAATATATTTTTTACCTCGCGATCCCATTATCGTCCCAAATTATAATTTTCACGGTAGCTGTAAGGAAGTATGACCAACATATAATAATTTTTTGAAAATTTTTAAGTTGTCCAATTTTGAGAAAATTAAATTAGAAAATTTCGAGAAAAAACTTTTTCCTTTTTGCAATTCTATCAAGCGACAATGTGGCATACTAAACGAAAGCTTATTACAAGAGCTTTAAAATGAGCCCTTTCTGAGCTCTCTAGCACTAACCATTGATGAGTAATAAGACATTTTGTAAATTCACAACACGCAAATTTTGACTGTTATTGTGTTTTTTGAACTCTAATAAAACAAACACCACTACGTCAAAAAATAAATAAATTTCATACTCCCTGGCACAAGCAAAAAATGATAAATCATGGAAATTTGAGATGGTGAGGTAGAGAAAGTGTGTTGAATTGATGTGGAATGACCCTGACACTAAGACATTAATACGACGTGTATTCAACTATTATGTTAAACTACGATATATATTACGTTTCCTGGGATTCTTTCTAATTTAATTAAATAATAAATATAAATAAAAGCTAATTTATAATGCCATTAACTATTATTTTGTGTTCTCTTTAGTATGTTGAAAACACGTTGAATTTCAATCTATATTCCAAGGAAAATTTTATTTCATTGATAGGACGTTAATGTGACGTGTTTTTAACTGTTATATTGAACTATGCCATCGATTATGCTTCATATGTGTCTTTCTAAGTCAATTGCATAACAACTGTACTTAAAAGTTAATAGAATAAAAATAACTGCATCTATCATGTTCTCATTTGTAAACTGAAAATAGATTGAATTTTAAACTATATTTCAATTAACATTTTATTTCGTTCATAGGGCGTTAGAGTGACGTTTTATACTCTCCTTTTCTACTATGACCTAGATTTTTCTACTATGACATAGTATTACACTAATTGAGATATAAAAATTTAGTAGAATAGCCTTTTTGAAACGTGTGAAATATTTTCCCAGTCTTTAGAATTAAATTTCACTGCTGAATACATGATTGTTCAGATGGCCACAATTTAGAAACATTTATTAATGTTTCTTTCAATTATATTTTCATTGACTTTTTCAACTATATTCCACCGTTAACTAAACGGCTTATTAACGTTTCGAAAATTTCTTTTCATCGTCCACTTTTGACATTAAAACTCACGTTTATTCTCAATGTTCATTTGAATCTCTTTTCAACCATTATTAAACACGAATAACTCGTTGAATACGTGGACATATACAACGACGTTAAAAATATGTTTGGAGCACACGTGTTTTCATCGTTCCTTCTTGAAAATGAAGACTACGGTACGGTTATTCTTATTCTTACCCTCTGAACAAAATGACTCCACTTGCTGTTGAACCGACGCGTCTGGATTTGTGGTGACTGCATTCAACCAATACGAATCCATTTACTTCAGATAAAGTCTTCGTAAAATAAATGGAATAGTAAAATAGTAGTTACTTGCTAGACGTATCCGTGGACGAGTGGTTAGAGTGACGAGCTACAAACGACGATGCGGAAAGTACCAGCTTCGAACCCCACTGCAGACAGAAAATTTACTACCAAATTAATATATCACCATGAAAGCAACGGGCGAAGTCCAGTTAAATATGTATGCCAATAGACAGCAACCGGCAAGTATGCTGTTTTGGGGATTTTTGGTTAACTGAAAAAGGTTGAACAGGTGGGCGTAATTAACATTAAAAGAACTGTTATAGAATACGTTTGTTCGTTTATTCTAAACGTTGATTCCAACCTGTTTCTCAACCATTATTCAACGTCGAATAAAACGTTGAACGGGCGGACATTCTGGTACATACACAAGGGTTAAATAAAGCTTCGATATTAACGCTATATTAAATCCACTTATTTTCTACGTTTGTGTGCTTCTGAGGATGTCATACAAAGTAAAACAAGTAATAAAAGAAAAATATGTGCATCTGTTCAAAGGATAAGGCCATTGAGTAAAACCACAGATAGTTTATCTGTGGTAAAACGTTTTGAAAGATAGATTTTTTTTTTTTAATTTGCAAGGACAACTACGGATAAGTAGCACTTCACATCGTTCTTGATCAGAAGAATAATTGTAAAAAACCCAAAACGGTTTAATCAAGGATCAGATAGCAGATCACTACAACAATACCTGTTGCCCTGTGAACTATTTTCACATGTCTGATAAACATTACATTGAGAAATAGTAAAGATAAACATAAAGTTCGATAAGTTTCTCTCCTTGATGTAAGAATTGCTGACGGTGTTTAAGTACGTAATCAAGAAAAATAGATCTATATGTTTAGAAGAAAAGGAAATAGTTCTAGGAAAATTCCATGTTGCACTAGTCCTTAAATGAAACTATTTTCTAGACAAAATTCCTATAAAAAAATGTATATTCGGAACAACTTCAAGATATTTTTCAGGGGTTTATAGATTTATACAAGCATACAGAGATGAATCCCAGAGGAGTGATTCTGTAGACTCGCAAATCTCCTTTGAAATTCCAATTTCTAGGTATAAAATTAATATAGTAGGCCTTATGTACATTTTAGATTCTACACTCCATACGTGCAATCTAACATGTTGATTTTTATAGCTGCCTCTTATGGGTTATGACTGATATTTGAATTTCTTTTATGATCTTTAGGTATCTAAGGCTCAGGCCGGGATAGAGTAGGTGGAAAATGCGGAAAAGACTCGGCCAGGGCTTAATTTAAATGAATCATGACTATCAGAAAGCATGTATACCTGAGTCAAGAACCAACACAATTTTCATGCCCACAAGTACTCAAGTATGCTTCAGAAAAATAGGTTTTATAGAATAGAATAGAATCGTCTTCATTACAGTCGGCGTGTTTTCTAGTTATATTGATATAGGCACACATGTGGCATATTTTAATCTGAAGGCATTTAATTTATTGAAATGCTATAGAAAAGTATTCTTTTCATTATTCACTTTGCATTTGAGTAGAGAAAAATAATTAAAATGCCAAAGGTGTAGATCTTTTATTTCTCTACCAGATTCTATATTTGTTTTTTGGTTAGTAATGAAGATATGCTGAGGTCAAATACGGGGGAATGCTATATAATTCTTACCCTCACCACGATGTAAATGCGCTAGAGATTTGTAATGTTACAATAATGTAAATGGGCACCTCAATAGCACGCATACTATTTTCTTCCTTTAGACGTCTTATTAAACCTGAGTTAGACCGAGGAGAGTAGAAGAAGATATAATGCTGGACAAAATCGACTCTCGCTCGACCCGTGAATAATACAGTTCCTGCATCGTCAAGGCAAATCTGCGCAAGCAATCCACGGAGAGTATGGCGAGAAAGTGAATTGTCTTAAACAATGTTACAAGAATTGAAATCAGATTAGGAGTAAAGAAAAAATAATAACAAAAAATTCAATATTAACAATTTACGATGATGGCTCTGGTTTGATAATATCTGAAAATACTGTTGTAATTCATGGTTAAATCGCAGTGACTTTTAAACACTTTATTTACCCAATACAGAACATGAAATTTTGCTATGTGTTTAAAAAATGTTTGATTTTTTAAAGGATGGTGCTGATAAAAGATTTGAACCATGATTTTCAGGGTGTACTAACTAGAGCTAGGATTTTTATGTAACTACTTATTCTATTTGCAATTATGTAGGACGCAAGAATGTAGATATGTTCATGAATTGTAACATTGGTATCATTATGTTTGAATTTTGTTTTACATAAAGTTATTTTTACATATTTCTTTCTATGTTACATATCTTGTGTTGATTTTACATAAACCTACATACTTTGAAATTTTCTTTCTGAACTTTGCTTGTCGACCCCATCAAGAAATGCTCCATGTGGTAGAAAGCGACTCAAGATTGTCATTAAATACACGGTGATGCAAACCAACACCGACGAAACCACCTCACGAGATTTCTGACATAAAAACAAACAAACAAACAAAAAGTATAGACAATCGAGGGTGCACAAATGCTTTGTTTCGGCCCTATAGGCTGCCGAAAACGTGGGAAAATGAACTCTAGTGCTTGATATTTCCAATACTATTAACAGCAGAACTGATCGTGAGGATGCATGGTACCGTCAACGATTTTAAACCTGCTCTGTCCAAAAATGCCTATTCCAAAATTGCGTAATGGATGCGCAAGGAATTACCCAGAGGAAATAGTAGATTTCTAGACATTCTCTGGGGAAAATGTAGGTCTAAATAAGTATTACAGGACTATTTTCCCTGGTAAATATGCCCCACTGACAACTTGCGACATGGAAAGGGCGTTTTCAACATACAAGTATATCCTTTCTGACCGGCGGCAATCTATGATCGTAGAAAATATGGCAAAATATCTTATAGGGAATTATTAAAATCATCATTAGATCATCATGCTGTGTATAAAAAGACAAGCAAATGTTAATGTTTATTCATGTAATAAATATTTGGTTTCCTGTAGTAAATATATTTTACGTAAACTACATAAAACTGGCAAAGTAACTGATACTGTGCATAAATGCGTTAGTGAAATGAATTGTCAATCATTTATGAAATCGCCGTTGTTTGTATGAAAATATAAACGAAGGTAGGCCTGATATCTTGTATATAATCGTTTCTTCACTTCGTCTCTATCATTCTACTTGCAAAAAAGACTTTGTGGCCATGTGGTTATGTTCCTTCGAGCCAGCACAGAGAATTCATCGATTTGATCTACATTCAGGTACTGGACAAAATAATGGAAACACTTGCGGAAGTCAGAACATTTTGTATTAATATAGTGTTGGTCCACCTTTAGCATGCAATACAGCTTGAATTCTGGACGGAATAGACCGATACAAGTCCTGAATGGTGGTGAGTGGAATTTGAAGCAATTCTTCATGTAGCAAAGCCTCCAGCTCAGGTTGAGACGAAGGAGGTGGAAATCGACGCAGAACTCTGTTTTCCAAAACAGCCCGCAGAGGCTGGATGGTATTCGGGTCTGAGAACTATGTGATCCAGGGAAGATGTTAAACCTCATCAGCATGCTCGTGAAACCACTCTTGAGCAGGGTAAGCGGTGTGAATGGGTACACTATCATTCTGTAACGTTTCATTCTCGTCTGGAAATAAAGTTTGCACCATTGAGTGGACCTGGTTAACCAAGAGTCTCTATACACTGCTGCTGTGACCGAACTGTATAATGTGACAAGGCACAGTGGGCGAAAATGCCAGTCTAGCCGGAAAAAAATATTGTACGTGAAAATATCGTTTGTATAGTGTATGTATTATTGAGATATATGAACTGCTAAATGCATGTATACACATTTAGATGTATATGAGACTATATATTCATATTCATACAGTCATACACACAGGGTGATTAGAAACTGAGCAAATAATTTGTGCAACTGAAAGAAAAGCTAACGAAAGGGTAACAGTAGACAATTTCACTTATGGTATAAGGTGAGCCATCAAGTACGCTATCTTTAATTCAACCTCAAAATATCCTTTCTAATGAATCAACTAATTAAAAGTGGACGTCATTAAACACAATGAGTTACTACAAAACGTAAACATACACGTAAAGTAATTATATCTATTACGAATCACCCAAACTATAAATATCACTGAAATCCATCTCACTTTCGTCACTAGTATCGCATGGCTGTTGATCTGGTAGGCACATTACCGTCCACTATTGTCATTTGCAAATACAATCTGTGATGATTCTGGAGGGACCGGTCATTTAGTTTGATTCTTTACACATTCAATTTCCCTTCTAATTAGAGCCTAGATTTTTATTCCATAATTAATTGCCACAATATTATACGTTTCCCTGAATCTTGTGTGTTTGTATAGCAGCAAGGTCACCAATAACCCAATACGAGTACAAATATTGAAACATCACTATGAAAATCTGATGATTCGAAACGCTGTTTATAGGTCAACTCAGTTTTCCCATTGCTACCATCTATACCCCTTTGAAAAGCATGTGTAATAAATCACTAGCTGTAACGTTTCCTTTCAAGACACCCTTTTTGGACTTGCGTAACTCGATGAATCGTGTGACTGAGTAAGGCTTTCAACTTGATCTCTGCTGATGATTCTGTAACACTTATACGTTCGCAGTTAGAATAACATTCTAATTGTTGTTTCTTAATTGCATCATAAACCCGTGGCCAGCCAAAAGCCTTGGGGGGTGGGGGCAAAATTTAGGAGGGCTAGTCGATATATCAAACATATTCTTTTGCGTAACGATTATAATTTATTAAAGCGTGGTTGCATAACAAACAGGGGTAAACACATAGGTTTCAGCGAATTTGCTGTACTTTTTATCAGTAAAAGAAACTGTAATTTCCCGGTTAGATGCCAGTGGTTACGTTTTTCATCTATACTCATACGGAAAGTTGTCTTATTCGCGCTTATTTCTATCCACATTTACTTCTCCAGAGAATGTCCGGGAATCCCCTACTTCCTTTGGGCCATTTCTTGTACATCCATTACATAATTTTCTTATATGCAGTTTGGATAGAGCAAGTCTCAAGTCTTTGAGGGTGCCATCCATGCCTACTCAGTTCTACTCTTAATGATATTGGAACTATCAAGTTTTAGAGTCCATTTTCCCACAGTTTCGGAACATTATAGCGAGAAACGAAGCATTTGTGCATCCTCGATGGTCTATACTTTTTTCTTTTATTTTCACATCAGGAATTTTGTGAAGTAGGTATGTCGGTGTTGTTTTACAACACTCTGTGTATATATTGCATTACCTTGCCACAAATATCACACATAGCTTTCACGGATAAGGCATAATTATGGAGAAAGTAACAGAGAAACGGTAATGTGAAACGGCTAGATATATTAGACCTGATTTAACCCAGGCTCATCACCAATCAAAAACTTTTGAAGTGTCACAGATCCTGATAGTTGAGGGATCAGTTGCTTGATCTGATGAAGCATAAGAGCCAATATCACTCTAAAAAATGCTGAGGTCACAGGGACAATGCGATTGTTGTGAAGCCATTTATCGTTGTCGTAACGAAAAATATTGTCATATTAACTATGTGTGCCGTTTCGGCAGTTACAATAAATGTTGATTCAATATTGTTAATGAAGTACTGTTAAATTTACCATATTTTTAACTATATTATTAACAATACTGCTTTCTTAGAGAGGAACTAACTATAAATTTTTGTTGATTTATGCATATTCAAAGATTATTGTCTTGTTCATGCGTACGCCTTTACCATACTACTTGTTACGGGGTGACAAAGAAAATTAGGTCACCATATTTATCGCCACAACAACATAAAAAATTAACAGTTTCTGCGAACGCACGAACTTTGACCTTTAAGATGAGTTCTGTGTGATAACTGTGATGATGCAGATGATGATTAATATAATAACATTAATACTTAAATGTGTGAAGAAATTTACAATTGTTCCTATTACCGTTGAGAAAATGTGTATTTGTGCTGTTTGTGATTGTTGTTAAAAGATGGCACCGTTTCTAAAAAAGAAAACTTAGATACTAGAGGTTTGGAATAATCTATCTATTTCTCTATTTAAATCGAGACAATCAGACCAGTGTCATTTTCGATACTAGCCTACAGTTTCCGGTGCCGAAGCAACATGTGATTTGATTCAACCTACTTCTTATAGTCTGCATTGGAGAATCGAAGCCCGCATCCTTGGAATTAAATCAGCACTTCCTTTTACTTCTGTGTGAGAAGATTGTTGTAGTTGGGTTGATATGTGTACTATGTTCAGTGGAAACTACTTGTGTAGTATGTTCAATGGGCACTACTTGTGTAGCTTATCTAGCTAAAATGGCTTCGTACCTCATGAATAATTCTGGAACCCAATAAGCATTTTTTAAGCTCAATTGCTTCTAGGCACGATATTTTGGATTCCGCATAGTGGCGTTTGTCCGTCTGTCTCTCACAAGCCCAGTATTATATCGATATTAATAGATGAAAGTTTTCTTTTGTTTCTTTGTTTTGTTTTTTAATTTCTTTATGAATTGAATCAATGTCTGATTTTGCTATTGGTGGATTTCTTTTCTTTAACCCAGAATTTTTTGTAGAAAATATCATAAAAAGAGGAATCATTTTCTCGTGTTTCTCGTGCATGAAACTTTTTTAAATGTCCTAAACCATGATATTTTTTTTAAATCCATTTGGTTACATTGTGTTTGTCATTTTTTGCTAAGTATAGCAAGTTATAAAGCTGCTATCTTTTTTCAACTTTTTTAGTATTTCGCCTAAGCGCAGGCCCTTTCAGGTCGGTTTATTCTTCTCCATTTTTCTATTTTTTCTAGCCACGATTGGACTAAATACACCGATATCAGTGGAGAATCTTTATTGCACTATTTATTTCTGGAAGCAGTATGGAATTTTGTTCTTTTAATTTTTATTTTCTTAAACTTTTTTTAAGGAGTTGAACAACCCCCACAGTGCCTAAGGCGTTTTTATGCTTTTATATGTCAAATCATCCCTATATGTTTAGAGAAAGTTTGCCGAGTTCGTGTGGGGGTGTCGATTCCCAGGCAGGAATCGGCTTAATGATCCCAGAGATTTTCGTTGTGTTAACTGCGTTTTTTATTGAACAAAGAAGTTAAGTTGATAGTGTAGGTAGACTGCTACTTTATGGAAATGATTACTTCAATGTTTATTATTAGAGCATATTTTTATACTAGGTGTACCGGTTAATAATGTGGATTTGGAAGCAAAGAAAACAAGATACGTTGAAGAGAGACATAACAAATACTGTATTCAAAATAATGTCCATCATTAGCTACAGATTTGTCCCATCTTTCTGGTAATTTGTGGATACCGTCCCAATAGAACGTTGCTGGATTGAAAGCAAGCCATTCAGAGTACGTTTCCACTTCTTCGCACGTTGTGAAGTGCTGCTTAGACCGCGTGTGTGCCATCAATCGGAACAAATGATAACATGAAGGAGCAAGATCTGGTGAATAAGGCGAGTGGGAAGATCCTTTAGCGGTCTTTAACTGTTTTTGATGTGTGTGGTGATGAGAAGCAAAAGCATTTTGCCGTGTCTTATGGCCCATTGCGGTCGTTTGACAATCAACGCGTGATGCAAATTGATTATTTATTGTCGGTAACGATCACTATTAACGGTTTTACCGGGTTTTAGAAGTTCATAATACAGCACACGCTCCTGATCCCACCAAACACGAAGCATCGTCTTCTTGCCGAAGTGATTTCGCCTTGCAGTCGATGTTGATGGTTGACCTGGATGGTTTTGTGCATTTGGGATTCTCAAAATACACCCATTTTTCATTGCCACGATCACTAGTCGATGCAGAAAGGCCTTTCCGTGGTGCTTTTGAAGTAAGAGTTCACTTATAACTTTTCCATTTTTCTTTCGGTCAGTCGATGTGGAACCCATTTTTCTTTCTTTAAAATGTTGTGCATTGCTTGTAAATGATCGTAAATTGTTTGCTGAGCAACTTTTAATCGTTCTACAAGTTGCTTTTGAGTTTGATACGCATCGTCCTACAATCATGCCTGCAATTGTTGATCTTCAAACTTTTTCTGTTGACCTTGGCGTTCCTTGTCTTTAACATCGACATCACCACTTTTAAAGCGTTTAAATTAGCGCTCGCACGTATCTTGAGATGAAGCATGTTCACCATAAGCTTCCTGCTGTATACGATAGGGGAGACCGGGGATGGTTGACACACTTTTTCATTTGTCGGCTATAACTAGTCAGGTGAATTTTCTACGGTGAGAAGGAAAGGAAGTATTGGCAAACTCGTTATACTTTCTCCTACTAATTAAAACAATGTGGAATGTTATCTGTATTATATTATGGGAATTCGTCTTCATCTGATGATTCAGAGGTATTGAAATCCTCTTGAAGATTTCTTCTTGTTTTCTTCCTGCTACGGGAAACTTTTCTGGATTTTGTCACTCACTTCTGCTCTTCTAACATTCTCTTCACAGGCGTATCTGTTAATATAACCGAGTGACGCTTTCTTATTTGCCTGTTTCGACACGGCTTCCGTTGCCCTGCTTTCGGAAGTGGCCTTATTTCTTCAGGCGATATACAGATAGAATGCTGAGAAACAGTCAAGTCTGTAGTTCTTGATGAACCGGCAACAGGCTGAACTTCGGTTAGAGAGCTGTTGATAGGCCGACTCGTCTCTTCGATGCTTCCTTGTTCCGTTCCCGTACTTGCAACGTTAACTTCCTCAGGATTCGGCCTATCTGTCACATATCCTGGCATAAAGTCCACATCCTGAAATATATCTGGATTGAATTGCATGATATCCGTGGCTGCAAATCCTGCTTGAATATTATTTTCAGTAGCAGCTAAAGCCAAGGAAGTTTTAACGATTTCGGGAATGTCGTAAATCGTCACAGTGCGCCCAGGATTGTTTGTCATCCAAGCATCTGCAGCCGAATTTGTATATTTCTTCAAAGGGCCAAAAACACTTCGGTGTAGGGGCTGTAGCTTATGGGAACAATGTGGAGGGAAGGATAATAAAGTTACTCCATTTTCTTTGCAGTAGTCCAAACCTTGTAAAGAAAGGTGGGAGTCATGATAGTCTAATAGAAGAAGAACAGGCGTGCTTTTACTGCACTTCACCTCTCACAAAATGCTTAATGAAGTCAACGAAGTTGGCTTCATTCATCCAACCAGACACGTTTGAGCCACCAGCACTTCCTAAGGGACCTCTGCTCACAAAATGATCCTTATAGTGTACTCGAGGAAATACAAAATAAGGAGGAATTTTGTTACCAGCAGCAACCGCAATTGCTATAGTAACTAACTGTCTTCTCTCACCAGATGTTATCTTTCCTATTTGTTTCCACCCTTTCCGTGCCACTACTCTGTCGGGTTTTTGTACAGTAGTTATCCCACTCTCATCCATATTCCACACTTCACTTGGACGTAACTTCAAACGATCCAACACAGTTTTCAGATTCGAAAAGAATTCACTCACGTTTTTCCTGTTGAAACCAGATGCTCGGGCCAAACTCATTGGTTCAGATGTTCTAATAGATAGATCTTTATGGCGTTTTAAAAAGGACGTAAACCAATCTGGTTCAGGAAGCCTTTTATCATTATAGTTTGAAGAAATTTTAACACCCAAAGCTATTACGTACTCGTAAGTTAATTTCCGAACTTCTTTGGGTGTCAGTCCAAAATAGATATCAGATGCTTTCTTCAAGTACATTTCAAGTTCCTTCTCTTGTGCGTGGGAGAAGATCAACCTGTTTTTTACATATTCCATATTCAGGAAAAAACCATCTTTTGTGGGAGGCATACTTACATTCTCATGTCCTGTCAGTTTTTGCAGTATCTGGCCAAAGTCTTAAATGGTATTTAATAATCTTTGGCTTCTCCACGAATTGACCGGCCTCCATCCTTCACAGCCCGCACTGCCTGCAGCATAACATCTGCTGGAGTAGTTGATCTGTCAGTCTTTCTTTGGTAAGTACGCACCATTTCTGGAAGAAAAGAAATATTGACTCATGTAGGTCTGTCCATCAGTACACAATAGGCTAGGCCTAGTGAACAAACATCTAGAAATGAATAACCTAATCAGAATATTTAACTGCAGTTTACATTAGAGGCCTATAGCCTAAGTGGTTAAGCTCCTTAGGTAATACATTTTAGCGGCGCCTGAATATAGACCTACAGGGTCTTGTGTACATTTGGCAACACTGTGAACTACCTATCTTAATAGGCTATACAACGAGCAGGCGAGGAGAATTTTGGAACACGATGAAAAAAACAAACAACTTAACCTTTAAAGGGAAGGAGGACTAAGCTAGTAAACTCTCCCCGGGCGAATGGTGTTTTTCAAAAATGGCTATAACTCCCTTGCTAACGAATATTTTAGTCCAACAAACTGATCCCACAGAGAAGAATAGGCTACAACACATTTTGAGGTAACGACATGTTGCAATCCGTACTTCTTGTGGTAGCCTATTATAGACCTAATGACGTAAACTAAAGAAAAGTTTTTGTTTAAATATGTTTACTTCTCCCCCTCCACTTCCCATACTCTTCCGCTTGACATTTCTTTCTTTCAAACTCTTCTGCAGCTTTTGGAATGCAAGAAACATTGTCCTTCGTCTCAACGCTCAGAAATGCAAGACAAATATAATATGCAGCAAACACCCCTTCGAAGTCCCCTCCCCCTTTGTTATCATTACGTGCTTAGCTAATAAAATAAAGTGGAGAAAATAATGCTCTCTTAGGCAAGAAAAGAGACCTGCTAAATCGGAAGCGTTTGGGAAGGGGATAGGATAGGGAAGTGCTTGTTGACGTGAAGTGAAGTTTCGATCAATAAATATAGGCCTACAGTACCAAACTGAAAGAAGGAAATATCTCAAACTTCTGAAAATGAAACAATATTCACCATAAGACTTAACAAAATACATTCAAAATATATTTCGTCACCACACGGGGTTGGTTGACACACGTGTCAATCTACCCCAAGCCTTTTGTGTCGACCAGCCCCATCGCGCCATGTCAGCGTATTTGCTTCCGCAAACAATGACTATGAGTCATACTCTGTTTACCTCAATGCCTATTGTAGGCGAAATAGTAACCTTTGAAATGCGTCGTTCGTTGTTTTCTTTACTAATAAATTACTACTTCAAATCACATAAAAACTAGAATTATAAAAAAAATTACTTGCCTCCTCTAAAATACGTTTTCTTCTTCTCAACTCTTGAAACGCTCTCCTATTTCCATGAAAGTACAACAGCAACTGCGCCGTACGTAGACATGCCGTACGATACGCGTGTCCTATGACATGCGTATCGGGGGTACCAACCGCTGAACGTGGATTTAATTTGCAGTGTGTCAACCAGCCCCGGTCTCCCCTAACTTTCAGCAGAACTTTTCTTCAAAATGATGTGATGAAATAACACTTCCCGCAAATGCACTTTTTCTGGCATTAACTTCGACGTGCGTTAGCGTCAGAATGTCTATGGTCTTAACACCATCGTACCATTTGACTTATCCGGTTTTCACGCTTGTTATAATAACTACAAGAAAATACCATACCTATCACAGCAAATCTAAATCACTCGCCAAGTCAACGCCATCTGTTGAAAAAGATCCACATTATTAACCGGTAAACCTGGTATACGGAGAGCATAGTCTCTTTTAAATGAAACTAACTTCAGGTGACACTCGTAAACATATTTCACTTCTCTAATTTTATAAAAATTGGCATTCATGTTTCGAACTGTACCTGATACGTCTAACAATGCCCTTTAATTATCACAAGAAGTTATTTCACATTTGAATATTATTTTGTAATATTTCTCGCATAAGAAACTTGCAAAATGAATTTGCAACTTTGAAAGGGGGTCGTCAAGGGCACCTTTTTGAAATTTGCTACGGAAATGTACTTCTAAAACTATGTATAAAGTGTTAATTTTTTATTCATTAGAGTTACATTCGGTTTTATAATAATGGAATACGATATATTGTATAAAATGGCTATAATCGGTTTTATTGGTAATCGAATCGCTGAGTTGAAAAGGGAACAAACTCGATTAAAAAAAAAAATCATTTGAGGTAAGCAAGCTGTTGCGTTTAATTGAAATGGTTAAACCTAATAAAACAAACACCTTAATAGCTTGGGTTCGGCGTTAAATTGATTTGTATTTCAATCTGTAATTCAATTTGAAAATGTTTAACAATTTCAATGAAACGCACCAGTTTTCATCAACTCATTTTACCAAAAATGGAGGTTCTTCCCTTTTCAACTCAGCGATTCAAATATTCCTGACGTATTAGTTTTGTGTTGCATGCTTATTGAAACACATGTTTCAAAACTTGCTGACTTCCGCTCACGCTAATGTGCAACACTTGGAAAACAAAAATTGAACGTTACATGAATGTACACAATGACACCCTTCCGAACGGTATAACCCGGACGGTGATATTTCTCTAAACTTCACATTTTAAAAGACTAAGATTTTTCTTGCATGCATTCTGGTTGAAGGAAGTTTCAGGAAAAGCATTGCATGTCGAAATATCGTACTGCGCTAATATCAATCGAAATTGATCCAGGACGATTAACTTTGATCAAAATCCGCGGTATATAGTCAATATTGACCCGATATTCTTGTGCTGTTGCAGATGTATCAGAGCTCTAAATGAAACATTTTTTTCTCATTTCACTCTGTTAAAAGGACGTCGTTCCAAAGAAAGCATACGGTTAATGAAAAACTGCTGTTTTATTTAAATCGCTTTGTGATTTAAATTATTATTATTATAAGTACAAGAAGTTACGGTTCAAATAAATCGTGAGGAAAATGTTTTTATAGAGGTCAGTTTTGTTTAATAATACAGTATTTATCTTTTTGGAACATGTCCAAAGGTGGCTACTCTAGCTCATTGCAATGCTCGTATATTTGTTGAGTCATTGAGGTAGAGCATTCAAGTACATCGCAAAGATAGTTTCTACAAAAGATTCACGCACTCTTGACCTCAGTGGCATTTTAGGAATAAACAAGCCAGATACTGTCGAAAAAGTAAATACAAGTTAAAGTGAAACAATAGGCATACCAATATGATTGGAAGTATGCTTTTTTTTCCTTAAAAAAGAAGTTATTTTAAATAGCAACTTACATATTAGTTGTCAACTTGTTCAACGAAGGTCATACATATACGCGCGCGAGGAAACATTTTCTCATTTAGCAGAATCAACCTGATTCTGATTTCATGTCGAGTATTTAAAGGTTTGTTTATACCTACGTATAGTTTCGATATATGATTTTCTGTCGAAACTGTGTATAGAGAATATGTCTCTGAAATGATGTCCCAAAATTCGGGAGTATTCATATCAAAACAAGAAAAAAGTTCCTTTGAAGAAATTTCAAAACACCACTATTTACGGGACTAAAGGCGCCCAAAGTTATGGCTGTAACGTTACAATTGACGTCATATCTCGAAAAGTAATGAGTAGGCCGTGTCGGTTAGCGAAACACATTTGAAGTAGTACCCAATACACCTATTTAAGCTATGTTTACGATTGGCGAATGCAGCCTAGAGGTGCCCTATTAAACCATTTAGTTCCTTGACACCACAAATCTTCCTTTGCGAAACCTGTCTATGCGGTACACCCTCAATCATAAACATTGCTTATATGTAGTGTTGTCTCATCTCGTTTCGTGCAAAGCGCGTTTCGTATCGAAAAGATGTGCTTGTCTCGTCTAGTGTCTCGTCTCGAAGTGTTCTGTCTCGTCTCGTCTCGTTTGTCTCATAAAATATTGCAGCACATAATGCCAACAAAAGTAAAATATAGCAGACTGGACCATGCTGATCAAGATACAACAAAATTATTACTCATACTACACAAGACAAGAATTGCCGTGATGGTTTCACCGTCAGGAATTCACCTCTGGTGCGTGTGGTCGTCGGTTCAATCTCGGTTAGTGCAATGTGAGCTTTGTGGTGGACGAACATCGAGTGTATGTGTTTTCTTACGGTTCGTCTTACGTGTGTCTGTTTTCTTAATGTGTCTGAAGCGTAAAGTTTATAATCAGTGTGTCTTACCTGTAATGATATACGGCTGTGAAATTTGGACATTGAATGCGCAAACTACTCAAAGATTAAAAGTCACTCAAAAAGCAATGAAGAGATGCGCGTTAGGAATAACCAGGAGAGACTGGAAGACAAATGAATGGATTCACGCACAAAGGTAAAAGATGTAATCAAGACTGCGAAGAAAATGAAGTGGAGATGGGCCGGTCCCATAGCTAGACGAACTAATGGAAGATGGACGATAAATGTACTACACTGGATTCCTAGAGAAAAGAAAAGACCGAGACGACGTCCAAATGAAAGATGGAAAAAACTTTAAACTTTTTTTTTATGGGCCAGTCTAGTAACTTTGGACTTCGGCCCGTCACGATTCGCCCCTTAGCTATTAAATTCCACACCCATGCCCCTGCCGGGACTCGAACCCGGGACCTTCGAGCCGTTGGCCTACCGCCGCTGACCGCACAGCCACCCGGCCGGCAAATGCAAGATGGTTAGATGAAATTAAGGGTTTTTCAGGAGCTACATGGATGAGGATAGCGGCAGACCGAGACATGTGGAAAGAAAAGGGGTCTTCATCCAGCAATGGATAGAAAATGGCTGAATATGATGATGATGATGATATATTCGGTTACATTAATTTGCATAACTGCCAAGGATTCATTTTTAAAAGATATTCAAATACCTTAATTCTTTTTACACAAGGGACGCAATTTGGGAATTACTATAATTTTTAGGATCTAATTCAGCAATAATAAAGCAGAGCTTTGCCGTTGAGTAAATTTACAAAATGTCTGTAGTTTTCGAGATTCAGGGAAGAATCAGTTTCAAAAATATCTCTCTGAGAAATTCCTATCTAACGCTACTGCCTTCAAACACAGCAATTACTCATTTAAAAGTTAAAAAAAAAAAAAATGAAAAAAAAAAAGATCTTACCTGTTCTTTCTCAGCTGTCTGGAACAAATTAATAATTCTCTCTTGTCTCGAGGTGCTCGATCTTGCAGGAACTATAGGTTCATCAGGATATAAAATATTATATTCCTTTTGGTGGGAATGCATCAAGTGTCTTTTTAACCCTGTGGTGTATCCCTGAGTCACTTTCACTTCTGTCTTTGTCTGCTTCTTTTTACATAATAGGCATGTTGCCATTTAATTAGAAGATTTTAGTTCTTTTAGAATTTCGAAAAAAAAAAGAATCAAATTTACTTATACGTCTGTTAAATTTATTTTGTGTATTCAAAGTAGATGCAGACGATAAACACGAAGTTTGAACGTCTGGTTGCTGTACATATTCATGATCACTTAAAAAGTCGGCCGAATCTTCTTCCTCAGCAACTGACAATCCACTTTGCTTCAGTTTTTTGTTGGACGGCCCATTAGCCCGGGAAATGAAGGGACAAAAAGGTAGAATGTCGGGAAAAATTAGTGACAAGCTGAATTTCCGCCAGTTGTTAGAACACAACTAGAGGAGCATTTTCTCAAAAGTTCCCTAAAATCCCCCCGGTGCTTCCTCCCCCCAGCCCCTTAAAACCTTGCCCCCCCCC
>JAGDQP010023404.1:0-29214 GCA_022664845.1 Lepisma saccharinum
GGATCTACATTTTGAAACCAATAGTATGACTTGACTTAAGAGTCAATCTAAGTCCACGTATTTGCAAATCAATATTTTTTCTCCTACTCTCTCCTAACATCCTGACAACTTAAGTCGTCAGATAACAATAAAAGTTTTTTTTATACGATTGATAGTATACGGAATAAAACTTTTCGTCTCTGTTCTGTGATACTGATGCAACACTAGAATACTGGTCACGACAGTGACAAATTTTCCGGCAATTAAAAAACAAATGAAACGTAATCCGTAACACGTCACTGAATAACAAAACAGAATATCTAACAAGTACTTAATTTTCAAATAGTCATATTACATACTTATTGTTTTCTTATCACATGTTAGAATTTTCTCATGTTAGATTCACTATAAATGGAAATACCCTTGTCACCTTGTTCTTGAACACTGAAAATTTATTATGTTTTGTGTCAGTTCTTTCGTTGTTTTCGTAGGTACTTTACATTGACTTCAGTAGTAATGATAGCTTGTTTCTAGGAGTCACGCAAATTGGCAATAATTGTACAATAACACGGAAGAAAAATAAAAAAAACCTTGTGAAGAACATGTACCTATTTTGCATATTGTAAATTCCATGCAAATGTTTTGGACTTTGAAAATGAATTTATGAACTGATAGTGCATTTATGAAAAATCTTAAACCGCACTTAAAAGGAATATTTTACAATATCTAAAGGGTTTCACTTATTTTTGTTTTAAAAATGTTTTTTTAACATGTCAAATGAGTGAACGTTTTATGACTCCTTGAAAACTTTTTCACTTCCAATCAAACTATGAAAACTTCTTTGTGCATTCGGTTCACAGATAATACCCGTTGGTATGTTTTCAAGGTTTTAAAGATGCGCAATATGGCAACACTGGGCGAAGCACAACATTTGGAAAGTTTATTTTAAATCCATCTTTACGTTGGTATAATATGCATTTTTAATGGATGTATTTATTGGCCACGGTTTATGAATTACAGTGTACAGTTATTACACAATCTACAGTGTATCAATAAGCAGTTTTGGTGAGAGAAGGACTAACTAAAAAGAATTGTAGTAGGAATACATTCTAGCTCGACTTGGTGATACTCTAATGTTTTCTTGAACTAATTTGTATGTTACGAATGCGTAAAACTCGGGCACATTCGGAGCAGATGTAGGTACAAAATAGTGTATGTTTTGCACGGTACGAAGCATTGCAAACTTCACATAGATAGATAATGCGTTGTTAGCTTGTCGTATCCTCGTGTTAATTTAATACAATTACCTTTTGTATTTTTAGAATGCCAATGTAAAATAGTTCTCTTATATCTCGGAATCGTACGTAGGGCTACTGTACAATGCAAATTTGTTCGAAGGAATTCAAAATCAGAGCTTGGCAACATTCGTGACTACATTGTATTGAATAGAGATTTCAGTTTTGTCGTTATTTGTTAATATTACTATCATGATCTTGACTACTAAGCTACACAAAAATATCAAATTCTGTGTTTACTAAGAGCAAGCATGCAGTGAAATGGGCATTTCAAAAATCGCAAATGCACCGTATATAAAAGCTCGGTAATAGCAAATATACTGAAATGTATGGGGAAATGTAGTGTCAAAATGAAGAGAAAATTTTGTTGGAATTTTTTTCGAATTGACAAGTCTATCTGTGTTTATGTTGAATTACCACAGGAAAAAAATCTTGTAAATTGAAATTCTATGTGGGCTCATAGATCAAATCAAAACGACACATAGGAAAGAAGCAGTTCCTATCTCCTGTATGTATCCATTAATCATTTTTGATCAAGTATTATATCCTAAAGCACACTATGCTTGCAATGAATCTTCATCTATAGTATCCTGATTTGTGTGAAATCTACCCCCAACAGACCATTCACCCAATAGAGGAAGAGGGAAAATGCAAACATTCAAAAAGGTTTTAAGAAATCCTTTCTCGGGAACAATTTCGACACAATATTTGGTGCTGGGAAAAGTGTACAATTGCGAACGGGAAGTAGTTTCATCACGTGATGGTTTGTAGTGGTTTTCAAATGGAACTGATTTCATTCACAGCGAATGAACTGCAAGTGTTTCAACAATGTTTGCCAGATTTCCTATCTCCTCCTTTTCTTCCTTATTCGTTCATATTTCCTCCCCTTTGGCGTGAATTTGACAACGTTGCACCTTCGAGATTGAGCAAAGTTTCAAATTATATAAAAGGTTTCATCAAGGATAAATATTCCTTCATTTGGAAACGACATTATGTCTGTGGACGTTATGCAAGTGTATTTCATAAATAAATTCTAGAAATTAAATGAACCCATCTTATATTTGAATTTTTTATAGCCTCTTAGCAACTCTAGCTCAGACTAGGATATCATAGCGGAGAGGATGTTGGAAGGGGGTTAACCAGAATCTATTTTGGAGGTACTATCACGGCATTTCCCTTGTGTAGCTGAGGAGGAACTCTGGAGGAACTTGACTCAAACAAAAGGGTGCTGTTATAGTTCCCAGGACCTTGTGATTGCTAATCCAGCGCTCTACTAAGTGCAAGTTACAACCGCCCAGTATCGACATTATATATTCTTCGATATACAAATTATAGAATAATCAAAATGATGTAAAACATTAGAATTAAATGTACAAACAACATAGAGAACAGAAAGAGAAAACAGTCAACACATTCCAGCAAAATCTCTTTTCATGAATATAAAATTCACTTCATTTTCTTCCCCCGTTCCTCTCTCTCTTTCACTCTTTATGCGTATGCTAGTTTGCAAACGTCATTCCAACCACATCGCACGTACTCTTCTGGAACTAGGCAATCGTTTCTTTTTTCTCTTGCTTTTGTACTATTCCATGTAAAAATGTAATTCCGTATTTTAAACTGAATAGTTTATTTTCATACTAAATAATAAGAGTATTTTTAAAAGGCGCAGCTGGTAATGATTGCAATCAATGGACAATAGAGAAAATTGAATAAAGAATGTGGCTTGTTCAAATGGAGTTGTGAAATTAAAATTAAAAAGAAAAATGTTTGAAATGAAAAATAAAATATACGTAGGAAA
This sequence comes from Lepisma saccharinum, assembly GCA_022664845.1. NCBI lineage: Eukaryota > Metazoa > Arthropoda > Insecta > Zygentoma > Lepismatidae > Lepisma > Lepisma saccharinum. The sequence goes on from JAGDQP010023404.1 coordinate 3,073, forward strand.
ATAAAACAAGTGAATTTCTACCGTCTAGTATTTCGTGTACATGCTACGATACGGAAAGAATGGTTTTGAGTCTCATAAAAAGTGATTTAATATTTTAACAATCACAGTTCTGAATCTCTGTATCTGTTTATTTTATTTTCTATTTATATATGTGTCTCGGTCAAATCACATTGTTATTTAACTAAAACGTAACATTTAGCGTCCCTATTTGTGAGGATCCACAAGAATCAAACTATTCTAGTATTTTCGACAGTTTATATTCGGTTTGGTGGAGCAAAAAGGGTAGGCACAATGACTTCAATAGCGAGTAGATTGGAGGGAAAGTAAACGTATTGCCGTGTTTCCATTCCTCTCTCTTTCCTTTCTGTATGTTGGTGAGCGCGGCTAGGAATAGCGGCTCCGTAGCAGTACCGGCGGAAATGAAAAGTCCTCAAGTCCAGTCTTTATAGAAGTATCAAGTAGCCTCATTCGTGACGTCATTTCAGTTCTCAAGGCTATTAGAATAAGAGGATACGACAACATGAAACAAAGATGAATCCGAACGTATCAATGTGGTTTGCCATTTTGGTGTACACAGCTTTAATTTGTGAGTGTTAAAGACTTAAAGCGAAAGTTATCAGCTTGTAAAAACGAGGGTTTACTCTTTTTTTGCGTTACTTAATTAAAAGTATATGTTTAAATAAATTAGCACACTGCTCTATCAACATACTAATTTTGGATTGGATCGATCTATCTGTTCTCATGTGATGCGCGTATGTGTGTTTGTTAGAGTCTCGTTGCGAAGGAAACGGTACTCAGTTTAAAACCTTAATAAAATTTAACGACACGGAAGTGGAAGTAATAAATTAAGAAGACATAGAAGCGGGTTAGGAGGAGGCATGTGTGTAATAGAGAGAGTTATCTTGGGGCTATAAAGGATGTTGATACAATAGTGTAAATGAAAATGGCTACGGAAATTTGCTATCTCCATTTCCGAACTTTATTAAGTTTCTTACATTCACACAATGACTTAAATTTAAGCGGATCAACTCTATAATAACATTAATTTCGGTGTGGAACAGTGACACTTTGGGAGTGGGCGGAATTGAATCGGCTATTGTTAAAAAGGAGTATGTACTATGTACTTTTAATGGTACATATCCTTTTAACAATGACTAATTCAATTGTCACTGGCAGTTACATAAAAAGTTGATAATTATAGTTTCATACTATTATTATTACATGAAAAAATGATAAAAAAACAACGTAAATCTTTAGTTTAGTCAACAGTGATCTTTGCCTAAAGCTCTATGCAATGTACTTTTCTATTTCCTCGCTACATTTGGCCTTGTTATAAACGCTATATTGTATAACATTGAGTTGATCTGCTTCTATTGTACTCACTTTGATAGTTTTCCAACGTCTGGTAAATGCATATCTTTGTAAAGTTTCATTTTGGTTTGTTTTCCTAATTTTCTTAACCTGCTACAGATTTTAATACGTATAAGTTAACATAATGTAACAGACTCTTAGATAACTAAATTTACCGAGCGGACGTGGCTCAGTGGTAGAACGCTGGCTTAGCATTCGGGAGGTCGTGGGTTTAATCCCAGCGGCCGACCATCCTGACTAAGGTTTTTCCACAGTCGTCATACCAGGGAAACTGGGGTGGTAACTTAGTCCCTAGTCGACACTTTACTCCATCCTTTCCCTTCACTGGTGACGGAATCCGTAATGAATAATGACTGATACCGAGTAACTAAAGTAGTAACAAATAACAACGGCTTGCGTTAGCCGTTACACAAAGCTTAATCCTATTCTATTTTCCTCTCTTCGTTAACTTACAAATTATTAGCTTAATAAAATCAAAAATTAAAGGACAAAATGATTAGTTTGTTTTTAGAAAAATGTATTATATCTAGAAGATACAGATTTATGTGACAGTAAGATACGTTAACCTATGTGCATGTCATCACATCAAGGTGCCATCAGATGTATGTATGTGTACAATATTGTATTTGAATCCGATACCTAGAAAATAAAACTTACACCTTTAACCCTAACCGCAAATATAACTAATACATTACGTTGGAGTTCAAGGAAAAATTATCCAAATAGACAAAGTGAAATATTTATCACTTTTCAATATGTTCGGAAAGCTATTGATATTGAGAAATAGCTTTAATGAAACTACAAGTTCTTTAATTTGTCAGAATAAAACAGCTGTGTATTCATTGAAATGCGTAATTATTAAATATGCAAAGCAAATGTAACACAAGGGAGAAATAAAAAAAAAAGTATGACCACATTTTTGTTAGAAGATTTCCGTTACAGGAATATCTGCTTTAATGACGGCCCCAAAAGTTTAATGAAGGATATTCCGAGATAACCCTTCATACGCAAATGACGTTGAAACTGTGCTTCTGTATATTGAGACCAGAAGGTCAACGTTATAATATAATGAATGAATAATTTTGTTGGTTCTTCTTGAATTTCATAATGGTTGTAACAATATTGGTGTGTCTCAGCAACCATCTTGTTTCATGAAATATGTATTCATACAGAGGTCATTGATCATGCAATTTTCGACAGAGCTTCCAGAAAAGAAAGGAACAGATGTTAATCATTTGACCTTCACACTTCATGTTCCATCCTGAGTACATTTCATCATTTTTTCCTTTCTCTCATTCTGTATTTTCGTCTCTTTCGCACCCTTTACGGTTTTTGTAGTTCTATTCTCTCACAGCTCTAGAAGTGTATGCGTTAATCGGAGAGAGTACATTATCTTTGTGATGAAAGAACAGAATGAGATTTATTGTTATTTAGAGCTGAAACAAAAAATTTAATGGAAAATATAAATATTGTATTGTATGGAACACACCCCTTTTAACTCTACGTTCTCCTCTATTTTTAACCCTTCTTCTTGTTAGTTTCCATTCATTATCTGTCTTCATTAATTTATAGTGCATTTTCTGTTCTTTCCACTGTGATAGTTAAAGGTGATCTTCCTTGTTTGAAATTAACGGAAAGAAATACTTTTTTTCAAACAAAACAAAACTTACTTATACATCTTGTTGAGACACAACGTTTTAAAGTATTACTAACCCCCAGTTTTAGAATCGATCGCTAAGCTTCTAGCCAACGCTAAGTTGATGCCAAGTCATATTTTGCGTTCTATGTAGAGTGCAAAATATGACTTGGCCTCAACATAGCATTAGCTAAGCTTAGTGATCGATTCTAGAACTGGGTTTAAATTGATCAGTTATTAAACACTGAACATTTTCTGAAGACCATAGTTATTTCAGGTCACTTATAGTCAGTTGTATCGCTACTGTATGTTCATCAAGCCTGGTTTCGAGTTAGAATACATTGCAAAATAATTGCACTTCTCTTGATATTCAAATAAATCAGTGTTTGAGCACTTATACGTATATCTTTTGACCTCTCGTTAATATTTGTAGAAATTTTGTACTGATTTTCACAAAAGTTAGAATTCCTTACTAAGCGGTTTAACCATCTTAAGAAGGAAAACGGAAATGGCAAGAACAGGAATAAAATCCAGGTGGCATCAGTGATAGGTTAGTCAACCGAACAGGTAAGAACATGCAAAATTTGTGACCTTTGTCCTTTTATTTTGAAGAAGTTTAGTGTGGAAATGAGTGCAGCTCACTTTATAAAGTTATGTGCACAAAATGTACAAAAGTGCAGAAGTCATTGAAAGTGAGTACATTAATTTTGAAGTATAGAAGAAGTGAAATATTTTTACTATCAAAAGCGTACAAAATTTAGTGTCATAAAATGAACAACAAGTGAAGTCGCTGAATGTTTAAAGCTTCAAATGATTGCTGCAATTGCTAGATACTTAACTACTATTTAAATAATAAGTGCAATAAGACTCTGATTTTTCTAATGTTCAAACCTAAATTGGAAATAAATCAAATTGAAATGAAGAAACATATTTTCCAATTTGTTGTTTAGTAACTTTTATCTGGTTGAAACATGTGATGTGTTTTCTTTGAAATAAATCTTTGTTAATCAAGCATCAATTTGAGAAGAAAATATACATTACTTTGTACTGATAATATTCTCGCAAAGGAAAACAAAATATGGAAACTATTTTTTTATCTATTTATCAATCTCCATGTACAGCCAAATTTCCGCCATGTTATACTTCATACATTTAACAACAAGAAGGGTAATTTTGGAAGGATTTGGTCCTTACCTTATTCAAGGCACCATCCTAACATTTGCCTGTCGTGCCCAATGGAAATGAAGAAAATGCCAATCAAGATTGCCGGCAGAGAAACGAACCAGCGTCCTTCCTATTACACAGCAACCACCCTACCGACTGCACTATCTCGTGGTTTAGTAGGTTCACAAAATATACCCTTCCCAAAACTATTTGGCTATTTTCTTTAAAATCATTAGTTTATTGTCATGCGAACACATATATTTCTTTCCCGACTTAAAGTTCTGATATTAAAAGTTGGGAAATAAGTTTTTAGTTAAGGAATGAAAAATTAAGAAATTTCGTTTCTGAAGTTAATAACAGTTCGAAAAAGTTGCATGTTGATTTGCGTTTATTCTTCTGTTGTCAGAAGGAATAATAACTTATTTGTAGAAGTCAATTTAGAGAGAAAGGAGAAACAAAACATAAAGAAAATAGGAGATAACGCAAATGAAGTTTCATCTGTTAAAAACTTAGCGAAGAGTTCCAACTTTTATGTGTATTTAAAATGTTTTAAACTTTGAGGTTTTTGCTGCTTTTATGTCTTAACCCTAGTTTGGTCTTAAAGAACGTCAAGAAAATTTAAAGATATTCAGTACAGTATTATTATTATTATTTAGACTTGTATGCCTCTCCCCGTCGTTATACTGCATACACGTTGTTATACGTCTATGTAAACTGGTTCAAGTAAACCTGAATAATATTGTCCCCTAAAGTGCCCATATCGCCAATGGTATACCCTAGGTGTTACCATTAGGGCCCTTAACTTTTAATGTATATGTGAATTGTGTGCACAAGTGGCTTGCTCACATCCAATATTTTTATGTGTAAAATTAATAAGTTCCAAACATCGGTAAAGCTACAATATCATATCAAATAAGTGGAAAAATGGTGTAATGATAATGAAATGGAAATTAATACTGTTAAATCAACTTTGTATCTTACACTAACTGTGTACAAGCTATGTAAAAGTAAATGGAATTTGAAATGTGATTGGGAACATGCTCAAAGGTCGAAAATATAAAGGACCTAGGAGAACAATTTCATAATAAATTAAGATTTAATAAACGCATCGAAAATTATCTATGGAAGCCAGGAAATTTATAAGATACATGTTTAGCCAATGAGCAGCATTAAATATAACTCAGATATTTATTACAGCATGTAAAACTGTAATTAGATCTAAGTAAGAGGATGCTGCAATTATTTGGTACCATTCCAATAAATTCGCCTTTAATCAATTATAAAAGCTGATCACCGATGTTCTAGACTTTCCCGGAGTTCGTAAAATCACTTGTAAACCAATAAAACGTAATCTAGTGTGAGAAAAGAGAAACTTGGAACAGAGTCAAATAATCTCGAGACTCAAAAACTAAGAGTCCAGTTTCAGTTTTATCAAGATACGCTACACATAACAAATTACAAGTAAATTATCTATAGATCAAATGCATAGATTGAAAAGACTGTAAAAGAAGCATATTTCATCACTAAATTTTCTTGGAAATTTTTGTAATTTTTACACTAATACGTTTATAAATACGGCAATTATTTGAGTCAAGTTTGTATACGTATTAAGATACAAATATTAATAAACTCTTCAAATTATACTCCGATTGGTCCGTTTACCCTTGCTCATGCTTTATCTTTAAACAATTTTGGAGGTCGTGTTTCATCACCCTATACGATTGTTGTTTTGGCTACTACAGTTCATACCCAGAACAATTAATCTAGTTGCTACCATTGTGATCTTAGGATTGCTGGTGAAAAGGCACGCAGATTGGTGTCTTACTGTCGGCCATGCTCATTGAGGTTTTCGAAACTTTCCTCAGATCAGTAGGTAAAAACGAAAAGGATATATAGACTAAAGTTCTGTCCGATACTCTTCGGATCCGTTTCCTGTCAAGATTGTTTGGTGAGAGACATCATTTCTTAGACTTATAACGGACTTGCATGCCAGTAAGTGCCTATGAGTATTTGGTTCAAGTTTATAATCTTGCAATCCAAGATTTTGAAAACATTTAGATCTGAGGTTGCACGAAGAAGTAACAAATCAATCGTCATTTCGTCAAAATGCTCTACAATACAGCCAAACAAAAATGTGTTTCCTACCAAAATATTATAACTTATCAACATAACGTATTGCAGAATGGATGTATGTAGAGATGAACAGACAATATTCAAAGAAATCCAGATCTCAGAGGATCCAGATATACAAAACCCTGATCTGGATCCATGGGTTTGAATGTAGGATATCTGAATTGGTATTGGTTGACCACGGTGATTCCTCTCAAGTCTGGCTCCCATCACTAGAGGCGAAGTGTTGTATTTACCATGGGAATCGCTTGATTACACTTCGTATATGAATTTACGTGACGTGATCACCGTGTACGTGTGTGCAAGGCTTGAATTGAGTACTTTAGCCAATTTCTTTCAATTTATTTTTCAGTATTCTGCCTTATTTGACCAGTTTCTTTTTTCCAGTTGATCAATCAAAAGGAAACATTTTTCAACTGTTTCGTAGTTTGCTTTCAGAAAGTCCCACGTTGAATCATGAACTTTGAAAAGTTGAACAATTCGATAAGAAATATGGAAATGTTTATACAAATATATTCTTTTCTCTACGTATTTCTTCCATAAAGTTGACCAAACTTCAACTCAATGGTAGAAGATGGAAAAAGCAGAGAAATGAGAGAGAGAGAGAGAGAGAGAGAGAGAGAGAGAGAAAAGAATTGAAGATAGGGACAAGTATTTTCTTTTTAAAGAATTTTCTTTCTTCCTGTTTCTCTCTTTTCATCTTATTTCCTTTTGGTAGAAAAGAACTTATACCTCAGAGGCAGAGGGAATTTCGTCTTCAAACATAAGAACTTTGGTGCTTGGATTAGTGTGTATTGGTAGGTGAGTGGAATGTCTGAAAGTCAAGTCAACTGGCCACTCAGACCGCTTGTGGGTGGCAGACGGTTGCGGATTAAAAAGGGAAAGTAGAAAAGAAAGTTGAGAAATAAAAATGGGCTAGAGTACAAAGAGTTTTCTAACGAACGTGAAGAATATTTTATTATTTTCAAGGAATCAGCTATAACGATAACGAAAATTAAAAACATTGAGAAGGTTGGAGGTCAAACCCATCAGATGTCTTATAATTAACATTTTTGGAGATAAAATGTCTTCAATGGAAGAAATGTAGCAAACGATAAAGGAGAATTAGATCAAAACGTTGTGTTTCTTTTGTTTATTTCTGAAACGAACTGAAGAGAAGTAAAAAGGTAGAGACATCTTACAAAAGAGTTTTAGATAATAGATTTCTTATGATTACGCTGATGAGCTTAGTCATCTTACTTTTTAATTAATTCAGATTTGAACTGAATCGGTAGTTGGAAGAACGGAATAAATCCAAAAAAATTGTTTTGTGGGAAATTAACAAAAACTGTGTAACTTTTTTTCTTTTTAATTAAAAGGAAACATTATTTTGCTGACATGTAAATATTCAGAACGTTCTTCTGATCCTTGTGTACTGCTCAGAGAGTTTCCAATAATTGTATTTTTTTCTTGTAAAATTAAAAACAAAATGGCAGATTTAATTCCTTTTTCCAACTTACGGGAAAAAAAGCCAGAAAAATAAAGAAAACAAAAAACGCAATAAAATCCTTCAAATGAACGGTATATACAAGAAATTTCTTCACAATGAACTCTAAAGCTACAAGTAAGTAACAAATACGATGAATGTAATATTTAATATACATTTAATCCCCAGGACCACTGTGGGTCCCCTTTGAGAGTTCGTGGACCCCTTCCAAAACAAACTTGCAGATACGTGCCTGATTTAAAAGCAAATTGAGGGGAGTGGGTAGACTCGGATCTAAGAAATACAAATTGAATTTGTTCCATAGGCAGAACCGTTTAGAGTATTTATGGCGTGCCATTTCGATATAAATGTGTTAGTTTTTGGCAGACGACAGTTTACAAGACAAATGCCTGTGTCAGGCTCGGGCGTAGTATTTCGTAGATCCAGTGGGTATTCATCCAGTGACTTTGTCAAAACTTTGTACTTCGAGGATTTCATCCAAGCAAAGTAAATAAATAAATAAATAAAAATATATAATCTCACCCAGGGAAGATATTCTGCCATGATTGACAGTTTGGGAAGTATAAAGCCAAGATTAGGATGATGTAAGTAAAATTTTAGAGTTTCTATTGATTTTTACTTTCGAAAAATAATGCTGGACGGAAGTTATCCAGGCCTCCATTTGGTGTGTTCAGCAAGAATTCCTGGACTCGAACGTCGGGGCACTTATCCCAATGCCCTTTTGTCTCGTCCTGTCAGCAATTCTGTTTGTTGAAAATAACTTACAACTTCCTTCTCAATTTTACATTTCTTTCTACACTGTAAAATCTACATCTGAATTGGAAGTAAAAAAATACAATTTTGTACTCCCAATTTTTGAGACGCAGTTGCGAAACAAGGGTTGGGTTTAGAGGGGCAATTTTTCTCGGGAGGGAACAGATTAGTAGAAATTAATAGAAACAAAAACGATAGTAAAATATGAATCCCTGTGTCCGTTAACTGATTCTAAAAAATTAGGAATACTTTATAACTTTTACTGTTAATAATATGATTCTTTCCTTTAATTTCTTACGATAATTAAATTATTTTGCATACGGTTTGGAATCGAAACATCTTACTATTAGAAAATGATAAAATGAACTAAAAAATGCCAATATCTCAATTTTGAATTTTTGGACAGAGATCCGTTTGGAAATGGATGCCTCAATTCAAAACTATATTGCTTATGCAAACAATAGCGTTTTACGGTGATAGTTTCTGTTAACTATCACTTTTACAATCCTGGGGAGTATCTAAAGTCTATCCCACAAAAGATAATTACTTAGGAACAGTACAGATAAATCTTCTACAATATGAAAATTATAGTACATCATATTCAAGTTCAATCATTATTTGAAGAGCGTAAATGCAAAACAAGTCAAATCCATTTTGTTTAAATTGAGTTCTCACTGTCATTGCCTAATTAGAAGTGTCTTACACATGAAACTACAATATTTTGTGCAGAAAAAATATATAACCGTCACTTTAGAGAGTGAAAAAAATCATTTTGTGCAAAACAAGTTATATCCAAAAATAAAGCTTGGTGTAAAATAAGTTATATCCACTTTTAATTCTTTTTTACTTACATCTGCGCATCGTGGCATAATTTTCGTTATACATGTCAGGTGATGTAACATTGGATGTGGACAGAGAGGTGTTGTAACTTATATGAATTAGAAGAGAAATGGGAACTACAGATCACATGGTGACAGTTGCAGAAGAAAATTTGGGTTCCAGGAAGAAACAGTTTATTTACTTTACAGCAGTGCTGGATTAAGCTATTTGAGAACCATGGACTATTGAATTTGTTGGGACCACTGTTACATATCCCTTACGGTCGTAAGGGTAACTGATTTACTTTAGCGGGGCCCCTGAAGCAGTGGGGACTTTTATCCCCACTTAAATGGGCTCTACTCTACAGATTGACCAATTAATAACCTGAAATACCGATTTTTACACAAATGGAAACTACTGAATGCCATTCAAACAGTAAAAGCAGTAATTTTATGAAAACGAAACTGTGCAATGGTATGTTAATAAAAATTTTAGTGGAGCCGATTCACTTTAGTGAGAGAGGTTCTTCTATTTCACTTTCTTAAATAGGATGCAAACATTTGTTTCTGCTCCTGCAGCAACATACTCTTGGAGGCAGATGTCAGAGCCTAAAGTAAGAGCTCTATACATAATCTTTTTAAAATGAGTCAACTGAATGTCAGAGAAGTTCGAACATTTGTCTTCTACAAGGAACTACAATATAATTACAAAGTACTGAAACCTATGTTCTACCTCACTAGGACGGTAATTGTGTTGACCTGGAACACATAACTAGTTCAAATTTAAAATATAATCTCATCACGATTAAGTGAAAAGCAAGCAATGAATAGCGTTTGGTGCAAATCAAGTTTATCCATTTTTCAAAGTAAAATAATTTAATGATGGAGGAATGTTGAAGAGCACTAGTTACTGCCCAATCTTGTTAGTACATATGATAAAAAGTCATCCTTGTGAAATTAACTGTAAATATATTGTGTTAGACATTTTGCCCATTTGTGAAAAGTAAATTTTAGGAATACAACTTGCATTGCGTTTTAGCTCTTCATTTCTTGTGGAAACCATTTGTCTAAATCTCTTTTGCCAAGACTTTCAATATGATCCATTTACTGACATTTCAAACGCTTATCATCATCTTATAACATAAAATACACCTCCTTATATATATATATATATATATATATATATATATATATATATATATATATGATTCAACTTCACTGGAAATCATTACAAGTCAAAAACTAAATACTAAATATTACACCAAATCTCACATAATCAAACTTTCCTTTGATTAAATTAACATTTTAGAATATGTCGTCTAACAATACAAACAGTTATCTACAAATTCATAATAATAAATAATAGTCCGTAGTTTCTTATGTCTCGTAAATAGCTTCTTAATATAAAATAGTTCATTTTCAATTCTATCAATTCTCCCTCTCTTTAAAAATAACAATTTATATAGGTTATGTTTTAAACTAAGATTTTATACATTTATATACACTATTCTATAATCTCTATATGTTCCGTAACTTCAGAACCCCTTGACACATATTATACATCGAAATAGTTTTTTTTACAAAGTTTACGAGTTTGGCAAATGCTTTTGGTATCCTGGGAAGTTTATACCCATAACTATACAGTAATATTTCATCCAAGTTTTCCCTCTTCCATTTCATACTTCACTAACAACATCAATTCTTAAATGACTTTCTTGCCTTCTTTCGCCACTTCTTTCTTTGATTACTCTTCTAATTCTTTCTTATCAGCAACTTCCAATACGATTTGGTTTTCTTAATATTCTTCACACGGAAAACGTTTCGAGATTCTTCGATTAATTTCTGACCTTTTAGGTCCTTCTTCGATTGGAGTTTCTGTTTCATGCTTGCTGCTTGTTACTGTTTACCAGTAACTTGATGTATTTTCCTCTACTTTCGCGATTTTGTTGTATTGCGTGCCTTCTTTAGTTCTTCGAAATTGATGCATACATACTTTTCTTAGTAGGTTATCTTGTTCTACTAAAACAATTCTGCTTCCTATGATGTTGAGCTGTAAAAACTCCGGGGCTCTATTATTTCTGTTTCTTACTCATATCAATTCTCCTTGTTTGGGCTTTTTATTATTATTGTCCTCGTCTATGTTGTTCGCTTTATTAGGTTGGGTAATTTGAAAGTACAGCATACTATATATTGTTCTTGGTTTGTAATTAAGTATACGTCTGCTGGAGACTTATTTCCTAACTTTTGTGCCTGTGCAATTCTTAGACTTCTTTGAAATTTCTGGATTATCTCTTTCCAGTTTGATTGAATAACATATCTCAATATTCTCTTTAATAACACTTTCACATCTTGCACAGTTCTTTCAGACAGTCCGTTACTTTGGGGATGCCACGGTGGGGAACGATACACATTAATATTATTCTTTGTTCAGCATAAGTGAAATTGAGCAGTGGCGAAAAGTGGCCCATTATCACTGACGATCATTTCAGGAAGCCAAAGCGTTCCACTAATTTTCTTTAAATGTCTAATAGTTTCTACGGACGGGGTACTTTTCATATACTTCTATTCAATCCATTTTGAATAGCTCTCAATCTATAATAAACATTTATTTCTACCGAAATCGAAATGTACCCATTCGATTGTTTTTTGGTTTGTTTCCAATGCTTGTACCATTTTCGTACAGGTGACTTGTGCATATCTTGACACGTGCACACTTTAGTATTATTACTTCCAATTCGACTCCCACGATAGTCCACCAGTAGTAGGAACGTATGATCAATTTAATTCGTCCTAAACCAAGATGTTTTTATGTAATCCTGTTAAAATAGCTTTTCGGCATTTTGGTGAAATTATGATCTACCTATGATCTAGAAGTAAATTGTGATTAGTTCATGTCTTTTAAAATACTCTCTGTAATATTTAGTTTGTTTTAGTTTCGATAAATATTTTGACCAGTCTGATAAAACCTATTGATACGCTTGTAACAGTTCATTGTTTTGGACTTCTTGTACAAAATCTGATAATACTGACGATTGTTCATAGTTTTGAGACTGTTTATCACCTCCTGTTTTCTCTGACTCTGGTAATCTTGACAACCAATCAATAACTTGTACTTGTTTGGCAATTTGTATACTGTACTCGTACCCTGATAAAATAACACCCATCGTAATAAGCGAGGGTATGCTGATGATACCTTCTGTTCCCAAATATTAATTTACCCGAATTGAATGAGCGTGAACTTCAAAATGTCGCCAATATAAATATTTGTGAAATTTTCTCACTTCAAAAACCAACGCTAAAGTCCTTCTCAAAATGGTTGTGAGTCTACTCTGTGGTTATTAAAATTGATGAAGTACAAGCCACTGTTTTCAATTTTCAAATCATGGTTCTGTTACATAATTGGGCACCAATTACATAAGAACTCTTAATTTGTTATCAGTACGACGTCTTCTTTAAAAATCTGTATATTAAATATTACCCCAAATATCACTTAATCGAACTTTCCATTGATTAAATTATCATTTTAGAATACGTCATCTAACAATACAAACAGTGATCTACAAATTCATAAGAATAAATTACAGTCCTAGGTTTCTTATATCTTGTAAAAGGCTTCTTACTATAAAACCGTTAACATTAAACTCTGTCTTCAACTTAAATCCTTTATGCAATAAATGCGTTCAATGTTAATCACCGAAGCACATGCTGAAGTTACAGTTTAGACTATCACAAAGTTTAATATCACTTTAATGTCCGGTTTTAAGTAGCAAAAACAATATATCATTAAAACAATGATTTATGGTTTCAACTACTAATCTATGTTGAACAACGCATAACAACAAAACATGAAATTGCCAATAAAGTAGTCATACTACCAATCTATATGTATACATATTTTGATCCGGGTGCTGATTTAACTATATTACAACCCTATACTTCCATCTTAAATAAAATTGTACATTAAACTTCACAACTACCAACATGACAACTAGTTACGGTTACAAACATAATGTAATTCATGTTCCATTCATAAAATCTCGTTCTTACCATAGATGAGGCGATCAAATGAAACCTGTTCGATGACATTAGCTGGTACAGTAATAAATGTATTTACATGAAGTTTGATGCAGTAGATAGAAGCATGTATAACAACTGTTTGTGCGATATTCTTCTCAGAACTAGTTACCGTAAACATTCAGGCACTTGTCCCATTACGAGGCTAACCGCCAAATGTCCTCCATATAGAATTGTTGGTCCTTGGACCACTGTTTTACGGCTCCCTTCACCTCGTCATCTCTCTGAAACACAATGACGTGTGACGTCAGCATGCCAGTAAAGTTCGGCAACGATTGATCCGTTTAGTTCCTTGAAGTCCAACACTATTGGTCCGCGACAATAAAAGATCACAGTCAGCATAACTTTGCCAACGGATGCTTAAGATATGAACTTCTTTGGTCATGGGGACGTTTCTTTAGCCATGAAGGGTGTTTATTGGTATGCTGACGTCACATTGGATTGTGTTACACAGAGATGATGAGGTGAATGGCGCTGTACTACAGTGGTTCAAAGACCAAACCCCCATATTCTATATGGAGGGTATTCGGTGGTCAGTCACGCAATGGGACAAGTGCCTGGATGCTTACGATAACTACTTCTGAGAAACAGATCCCATTCAAACAGTTGTCATATATAACTCTTCTAAGGTACAAAGTTCATATAAATGCATATATTGCTGTCCCAGCTAATGCAATCGAACGGTGGAAGTGTGAAAAGACCGTCAGCTACTACCAATTGAATAAGTGAATTTGATAAAGGTACACTCTACACCCCTCCAAAAATACTAAACTGAAATAGGACCTATCCATTTTGGTCTTTATACGTACCTACACTTATACGTACCTGAACAATGAACATATTCCTTAACTTTAAGCCTGCGAAACTTAGGTCGGTAAAAGTATGAGTGGAAAAAGGAACACATTCCTAGTATTGTTGATGCTATTGGTGTAAATCAATGAACAAAAAGCGCAAAACACCCATATCCGACTTTTCAAGTGAAATCAGTTCAATGTGATACACGTCATAATTACAAATCATGTTTTTTCATAATTCATAGCTATAAAATTGATTTTTTTGGACTTCACTGTAATGTACGATAAATATTATTGCTCCTCTGATAATTCGACCTTGTTCTGACTATGCCTTCAGTCCCATATGTGACGGATTAACGGATCTCTACTGTACTTCTGAAATTTCGGGATTTTCTTTCAAATTTTATTTCAAACTGGATATAACTTTTTCCTCTCAGATAACGTTGGTGATGTACAGAACACTGAATTGATAATGTTGTGATTCACTTTTGTCTACGTTTCATAATTGTGCTCAAACGCCGTAGGAACTTGCATTTTTAATGAACATCACGAGTTTATTGGAATCAAATATTTTAGGAGCATATTCTTGCTTTAATATTTGTTTCGATCGTTCAAATTGGATTTCATGTTCATGATTCCATTGGAAACGAGTGTTCTTTATCAGTAGATCTTGATATCGATACCATTTCTGGTTTAATTTTATGATGTATGTGTATGTGGAAGACTGTTTATGAACTTGATATGAACGTAACTGTGCTACTTAGTTTGGTGTATGACATTTCAAAGGAGTATTTATTAGGACAAAATTTATTGCAACAAAATTAAATTCCAGATGCATGCATGTTGATTTAAATCTAACACTACGGAAATGTCTGACCTGTTAATTCGTTAAAACTCTCAACTTCAGTTAGAAGTGGAAATTACATATTGCGCAGTACTTTATTTAAAGTGTTCAAAAATCTACACATATAAGAATATTTATTCTCTGACTTCTTCAGAAATTCCACAATAAGTGTAGCCCAATCGATTGGAAAATTTCACTCTTTCCTGTTGTTGAAGTGAACCGAAACTTATGCATAAAGAAGTCAGATGTAAGATATGGTATTCAGAATTAAGACAGATTTTACTCTCAAAACCAGTGCAGAATAAGAATACGTAATGGTTTTGAAAATTTTCCAACTATAGTATTAAATCTAACCACAAGCTTCTTTTGCTTATATTGGACAGAATTATGTTGTTTTAGTTGCCAAGTTTAGAGCCTATCATTAACAAGAGTGAAAGCAATTACTAGGTTTTTGAAGCACGAGTGAAACAGCGATAAATGTATTATAAATGAAGTTTAATATGCACAGCAGCCACAGTACATCTTCCTCGTTAAAATGTATTTCATATCTTTTGGTAGTGAAATGAATCAGAAGACAGCTTTCATTAGGAAACTTGGCGTTATTCTCGAACACTTGGTTCAGAGAGAGAGAGAGAAAGAGAAAACTGCGATAGAAGAAGAAAGGAGGAAGATGAAGAAGAATGTTTGCGGCTAAGTAGCAGATACGATGTTACACGCTGTAGCGGTTGCAAGAAGAAGCGGAAGAGACTGAAGGGAATATACACCCACATGAAAAGGGTTTTTGTTCGTTCACAGAGAAACAGAATGATCAATGTTGAGAGGTAAAACAAGAAAGAGCTGAGAAGCAAATCTCATGCACTCATCTGAAGTTCAAGTATTTTATTTTTTATTTATTGCAAAGAAACTAATCAAATAAAGGTATCCAAGGCTAACAAAGCTTCTTTTTTGGGGGCGGTTTTGCGGATATCTTGCCTCCGCGTTTTGAAACTGTACTCTCAGCAATGCGTTAAAAGCAACGGTAACATGTCAGCAAATGGGAAGCTTGTGAAGTTATAACACCTACTGAAAAATATTTCATTTTGATTTAAAATCTTTGAAAACTACATAGGCATATGGGATATCATCAAATATTACCTTTGCTACTCGTCGTAGTAAATCAGGATCCCGGGCTCGATTTCCAGTGGGGGCATAAGTAGTACGGAGCCCGCGTTAAACTGTAGGTCCCGTCCATTTGTAGCTTACCGGCTCCTTCAGGACGTTAATAACAATTCAATCAATCATAGTAAATCAGCCTTTTGATTTAAGAGTATCAACAATTGCACTCTTCGTACATTAGAAGTTCAGGATATAACTCATAGATTTCAATAATAATTAAAAGCACGGTTACGGTTTGCGTACATTTGAATCTAATTAAGAAAAAGTGAGGGGGTACTAATAGTACAAGAGACATAACTTAGCGCAATAATAAAAATTAGTCCCAGGTCACCAAAAACAGAACAGATTCACAGCTGAAAACGAAATAAAATGTAATGGAATATATATACAGATTGAGCTAAATATTTACTAAATATGATAAACTCTGTGCCTAAACAATAACAAGAAGTTTCTTGCGCAGCCAGGGAATGCAAATAATCCATTGTTTAGGCGACACAACTGACATTTTTATCGACTAGATTCTTCTGGTTACGAAACGAAACACCTAACTCCATCTTCCTTTTCGTCCTAGATGTGGGTAGAGCTTTTTGAAATATCCAACTTGAAGCCTTTAGCACAGAGCTTAGGGGAAATCAAGAAGAGTGCTAAACTGAATTGATTTCGTATATAAGAAGCATTAATCAAGCAGAAGTTACAGACATTTTCTTTCTAAAGTATAATGAAATGGCAGAGACGACAGTACCAACAATATATTCCTTAATAGAAACAAAACTTATCTACAAAGTTTCGAAGTGGAGACCAAAAGTCAACGTGCACGATTAATCTACGTTGATTAGTGAGTTTTCTCGTGGATATGTCAGCGGACAGCACAATCCAGGTTCACCGATTCAGAGCTCACCTCAGCTTTTCTCATTCTGCTCTTCTCAATACATTGCAGTAGTACATGCTCTAGAGCATCTGCTCTTCTACATCATTGTTATAATTTACAAAGAAAAAATTGTCATTGTGTTCTGTCAGCGCATATGTAACTGTACTTATTAAAGTCCGAGTTGTAGAAGTACTGGTAGAACTTAAGAGGTTCTGAATGGAGCAACAGAGATATCTCCATAATAACTGTTTTTACTTATTTGGATGAAGCCACAAAGCTGTCACCATACTATATTTTCATGTCATTGTAATACAGGTTCTATGTAAACTTACTTGTCTTTGGTAATGAATATTTCACATCATTGAAAGATTGTTACTGTTCTCGTAATTCATACAGCCTTGAATACGTCAAATTCGGTACGGTTACACTAATATACATTTATTGAATATTGGTAACTCACTGGTATTTACAATAATTTCCAGAAAATATATTGGGTAGGGTAACGAAAAGTTTCCATCCGCTCCGTTAATTCGATATCGACTGCTTCCTTGTATCCAACATTTTAGTTTAAACACATTATGTTGGCATCCTAACTATATAGATCTATACAAAATCTACCAAAAGCCATAAATACTCTTTGTAGATGCTACCGTTCAACAAAAACAAGAAAAAAAGTTAATTACTGGCTACTCATACAGAAAAAAGTAAGTAGAAACATTATTGTGATGTTGTTTTCACAGCCAGACTACTGATTAAGTGGTAAACTAATGGCGTCACGTGGGTGAGATATATGATTTCAGTACTGGTGTTAACAATATGGTTTACTTCTTCGTTTCAATATTTTCTTTATCGTATGTGTAAGAATACTATTCCAGAGCATGATTTTGATGTGTATACATCTTCTGTAATGTTCTTTTTAACTTTCTTGTTTTCCATTGTCCTTGATGCTTTTGTTCCATTGTGAAAATATATTTTACGTAAATATATTCTAATGTATTTGCGTTTCCGCTATTTACGTAAACAAACAACATGTACTACCTGGTATATAATATTATAAATTTTAAATATATGAAATTAAAATTAAAATAACAGTGCAAGAAGAAAACGTAGCAATATTGTGGTATAGTCGTTGTGTGAGATTTTGTTTTTAGCACAAAACTTGAGTATGAACTATGAGACAAAATAAATAAAATATGGTTTAAACTTTTAGATGTTGTGCCATAAAGTGAAAATTAATTGGTTGATAATATATTATTGGTACATACTTGGTCCATCTAGAGCGCTCTCTTTATTTCCTGTTATCTGAGGCAATGAAATTTAAGGTTGCGTCACCCGTGGTTGGAGACCTGTCAATATGTTTTGTTTTCGGGCTCAAATATCTTGACGAGACTTATCCTACAAGTCATACATCTTTTAGTCAACAAAGTATACAAGTCAATAAAGTTAATTGTAGTTTGTTTTAATTCGTAACTGTAGCGATCAGCAAGACTTTTATTAAACTCCCTGTTAAATTATCACATTTATCCGCTAAATGGAAGTCCTACAGATGAAATTGTCCTAATTTCACCTTCTCAGTCAAGGGAGGTTGTTGGGGAAGTTTCAAGTTTCAGATTCAAATTTTCTGTTTTCCAAGATACATTTTTGAAATAAGGGAATAGCGATATTAGCACTACCAATAAATTTTAAAAGTTATTTCGAAACTGTAGTTCAAAATCTAAATCAGGGTATGACTATAATACGGAATTTTCTTAGGATCTGATTAAATATTGAGTTATATTAATAAAAAATAAAAAACATTTATTCTTCCCCTGCTCCCGCCATTTTGTATTCTTTTCTTGGCTACTAGAACCATTAATTAGTATATTATTTCTGATAAAATCTCCTTTATGTACCCGTTCACATTTAAAGTACGTACACATAAATTGATAAAAGTTGACTGATTTCGAAAGTGCAGACATGCACTTGAAATTTACAAAAAGTTTTCTTTCCTGTAATATAACATGCATTTATAAGAAACAAATATTGTGAAAATTAAGGAGAAAAGACACTCCAAATTTCCTTGGTAAAGGATATACTGTATTTATTCCAAGATTAGACTCATTACAAGTATACACAATTCTGTTTCTGAAAGATATAATGGTTTCCGTACACTTTGTGTAAACGTTTTTACACTTCTTGTACTTAAAAAACAGACAATCTCAGAGGTAGTTTTATTAATCTGCTCTTTTAACTCATAGATTTGATATTCAGTGAATTTCATTACAAATACTATTATCGTCATTGCGCGAACGAGTTGAAGCGATTGCAAACTGTCTTCTATTAGTTCAAAAGTCTCGGTAGTGATGTAAATGGTTAGAAAGAGATATACGACGAAGGGGAGGAAGGTCCCACAAAATCCCAAAGTGGTAGTCAACAAGTTCCAATACACCTCATCAATCGTTTCTACTTCAACATCATGCATTTTAATTAAAAATTCTTTGCTTTTTCTACTGCTATCATTATTATTACTTTTGTAAAGATGTCAATAACGTGAAATAAACATAACAAATTGTGTTCATTCGTGAGAGTATTAGAGAAACCACTACTCTAGTTACGAGGGAATGTTTGGGAATTGCAAGAAATATATGAATAATGCTGAAGATTTTTGTCTTGGTTTCTGGGATTACTATTTATTTTTAATGTGCAAACATTAGAGCTGAATTATTGGGAAATAAGGATAATGAAGCAGATAGCTCTAATTTATTTATTTAAATAAACCCCAAATAGAGCTCAGATGCCCTTTGACAACTGAAACAATATCAACAAAGGAAAGATTTGGGGAAAGAACTCATCTAAGTTTTATACAACCCAAGATTTGTTTGGTTCGACCGAGAAGAAAAATTAGTCAGTATTGGTGATATGACATCATATAGTAACCACATCCACTTCGCACAGGAAATTGATTTCAACGAAAGATTATGAAATACGTTAATTCGCACAAGCTCGGCATCCGTAATCACTATGATGTGATTTGTATGTGTTGTCCGTCACTGATATAGGATATTCCGAATGCGTTTTAAGTGGAAATGGACATATCTATTTTTTTTAGAACTCTAAGTCTTTTCAAAAATCGATGTCAATAACGAAAATAGAAATTGGCGAGAGAAAGTTTCTATTATTATTATTTGAAAATTTTATCGTTTGGTGCTGAAGCTTTTGTGATGCTACAACAAAGGAAAATGCACCTGACATCCACATAAAATTCTCTAATTGTATACTTTCTATTATAATTCATTATTTGCACTCATTTTAGAGTACGTTAAATAGCTAAACTGAGTATCTGAGAATAATTTCCCTGAAGTTCTTTATGAATTTTTAACTTTGCAATTCAATTACATGGCAAGAATAACAGAATGCTAATAATGAAAAGTATATGATTATGTAAAGGAAAATAAACATATCCCTTTATCGGAATTACCATTAACTCCGTGATTAACAGATCATATTTGTTTTGTTACTCCATGTATTTTGTGAACGTTGGAAAATGTAAATCATACTTTTTACCCATATAATATTAATTACATTAAAAGACAACAATTCCCAATAACATAATTTGATTATTTCTCAATGCAGCTTAGTGTAAACTTCAGTTTTAATTCAGTGCGTTTATCGAATTAAAAATCATTCTTCAAGGTTTTAAAATCATTTAATATGTAATGGTATGTAAAAGTAATTCTACATGGAACTTTAGCAGAAAATTTACAATTTTGTAAAAACCAAAATAAATATTTACAAGTATGTTTCACTTAACACGAAATAAGCAATCCTTCTTGTTATCTTCAGATAATTTTTGGTTTTTTAAAGATTTCAATGTCTTTTTCTACTTCAATTTTGGAAACAAAAATTAGAGAACATGAACTGCTTCACGTTTGCTTGCTATGTGATGCTTCTAGAATACAAAGTGAAGCCTTGTAATCTTTCGAAGATTGGATTATGGTTAGATGGTTCCCAGATGTCACTACAAGTTTCGAGATAAAGGATTCTTGCCTCTTCATTCTAATGTAATTACTTCAGTCCACCTTCTTTCTTTTCCTCTCTCTACCTCTCTTGAACTCTAATGGTTTTTTGAGAAACCACTTTCATCATTTTTTTGTTCTTTGTCTGATTACAAGTCGTGATCTGAAGCAGAAGACAGTGATTAAGTTGCTACGCATTTTTTTTACCGATAGCGCCAACTAGTCCTAAATATTATTCTATCATCTGATATTGCAAGATGTTAATTTGTTTTCTTGAAGAATGAAATTATGTAGTTCAATTCTTTAGTCTGCAATTTTTATGTATAGCGAATTAGAATAAATACCAACTTCAATCTACAAAACGTTCTTCTGTTAGCGAACTGTATTCTGAGCTAGAATATGGTGATGGATGTAATATTACCACAAACTAGCTGTTTGGAAGAATATCAACATTAGTAATAGAGACGACGACGGAAAGACATATTTAAAATATGACGTCATCGAGTCTGCAATACTCATGATATTCACAAAGTAAATTCTGTAGAAACACACGTAGCACAATATGAATTATATTGTATAGTGCCGAAAGCTCCAAAACAGCTCAAGGTGCCACTATTACTTATATTGATAAGTACTGATACATGTTCCATTTTTTTTTTAAAAGTAGTGGCGCCAAAAGCAATGATTATATTTCCTATTTCAGAACCATAATAGTCATTGTTTTTAATGAAATTTTAAGCTTTCATAATGAAAGATTGTTTTCTTCGGGTTTTACATCATGTAACTTTCATTCTGTATTATACTTTACAATTGTTTGATCTAATTATTCGTCGACATGCTCAGAGACATTACGAGTTGAATTTGAAAATTGCGATTCTTGTCTTTCAAATCTGATTTACTTTCATGTTCTTCTTTAACTCACAATGGCGCACTATAACACATTTTGCTTTAACATATTTATTTATATTATATATTTTTAGAAGCTTTACCGCTCCCTGATGAGAATAAGAGGAACTCTGCATGTAGATAGATTTTACTCTATAATTAAAAACTGTGAATGATCGTCTGTTTGTTTGTTCTCCGAAGTTTAATAGACTATTCAACGTATCCCAACAAACTTGGCATGAATACGTCTCACACTGAACGGGCATGGCTCAGTGGTAGAACGTTAGGGGGCCGAACATCCTGACTGAGGGTTTCCAGCGATTTTCCTCAGTGATACTAGGCAAATTCTGGGATTGTTACCTGTAAAATAGGGCCTGGTGGTCTACCTTCCAATAGCCTCTCCCCATCCTATCCCGATCTGAAAATCAGCTGTCTAAAGACCTTAAAAGAAATTCAACTCAATGAATATTTCTCGAAGGTCCACAAATACCACGATGGGGTTCCAGCTCCAAAACAGTTGCCAAACGGTTTTATAACGTGCAATATGTGTGCTCCAAACTTACTATGAATATTCCTCAATACCTTAGAAAAACGACTGTAAGAGTATCTAAAACCGCAATAACCCAGTTGTCAGTGTTTTCACCTTATAAAATTCTACGGGAAGGGCGTAAGCCAAAGTGCTGTTACCGCCCATACAATTCATTTTATCTTATCTTTATCTTATAATTTTTTTATAAAGGCTTCTGTACGGTTTAACGTAGATGCACGAAATTTGGGATAAATATTCATTGATACCCAGCAAATACGACGGTGGGGCTCAACGCCCCAATGGTCAGTGCTGCCTACCTGTTTACCACTGATGAACAGTCGTGGACTTTCACATCTCTTTAGCGCACCCGTATGAACGTCAGTGAATAAGGGAAGATATAGGGTTTGTCCAGTCTGTCTGTCCCCCCCCCCCTCCCGGAGAGTCTGGTTACGATAACCACATGAGCTAGTCAAGCGAAATTCGTCGTAAAGGTAAATTATCAAGATAAAGTTACGAGAAACACATTAAATGATTAAAACGTCGCCATGTTGAATCCATTATTGCCGACCAAGATTCGTACAGAAAACATATTTCACCCAAACAAACATACTTCGACTCATAATGACGTGTATCATTGGTTTTAATGTATTTTCTACCCGCACGATTGTACTCCAGCGGCTCCATGTATTCGAGCTATTTTCGGCCGCCATCTTGAAAAATGAAATTTTCCCTATATTTTCGGTATTTTGGGGAATATTTCGACCAAACCTGCACATTTCAACTCAGACCAATTTAAATGTATTTAAATGGTTTTCATGTATTTTCAGTACCACCGGCCGCCATCTTGAAAAAGCGGACTTTTTCCTATATGTTCAGCACTTATGGGAAAATTTCAACCAAACCAATCTATTTCGACTCAAAGCGATGTACCTAAATGATTTAAATTTATTTGCGGTACCTTCGGCCGCCATCTAGACTTTTCTCTATATTGTCGGTGTTTATTCCACAGTTTCAACAAAACCAACATATTTTGACCCAAAGCGATATACCTCAATGGTTTGCACGTATTTTCGGTACCGTTGCATTCGTCATGGGCAGAAACGATGAGGAAACTATGAATGTGACAGAGATAAGCCATACAACATTGGATTCATAATTGTCTGAAACCGTGGAATAACACAACTTTGACCCTATAATTGGTAGGTCCTTTCTATTAATAGTCGCTTGGTATTCTCCATATGAATCGTGCATTTCCAAAACGTTGTAAACATCATTGTTTGTAAAATGCATTTTATTACAAAAAAACGCTAAATGTCGTGTTTCATAATGGCACAGCACATCGTCTGCCTACTGCTGACCCTAGGGGTTGAAACACGCGCTTGTCTTGGGTTATAAATACATTTTCATTCCATAGGAATGTGTTTTTCCTTTCTTATATAACATTTTGTTTTTGGCACTTACAACGTTTTGGAAATGAACGATTCATTTGTGCTCCTCCTAGATCTCAGAAACTACAAGTCCGACAGAGATAGTCTATACACCGTTCAATTCGCCATGTTCTGCAACGGTGAGGAAGACGATGAACGTGAATCTAGAACTGGCAGGTCTTTTTCAATAGCTTAATATTCTCCGTTTGTGCCTTTACGAAATTTCATTAGTCACACGTTTGACAGAGATAAGCCATACACCGTTGGAATAGTCATGGACACCGGTGGGAAAATTTATGACTTTGATTCTGAAACTGGCAGGATCCGGCATTCGCTTAGTAACCTCCATTTGTTCGTATGATTTTAACTCTTTCTTTTGGATAAAATTAAAGATAATTTAATTTATACG
This sequence comes from Lepisma saccharinum, assembly GCA_022664845.1. Classification (NCBI taxonomy): domain Eukaryota; kingdom Metazoa; phylum Arthropoda; class Insecta; order Zygentoma; family Lepismatidae; genus Lepisma; species Lepisma saccharinum. The sequence continues at coordinate 27,411 of JAGDQP010023404.1, forward strand.
GGGGCGCTTTTGTTTTGTCTACAATAAAATAATTACTTAGCTTGTTATACTTAAAATTATTTAGCTATAAAAGGACTGTTCTAGTTAAAGAAAATAGGCGGCAAGTTTTATGCATTCATCGATTGCAGGTGGCAAGATAAGCGACGCACGTCTTGAGTGGAGATAGTAGATCTAATGCATGAAACATTGAATAGTATTATTCCTTTTATCAGTGACGCGTTTAGATCTATCACCTACAAAGCATACATCAGTCCTCCAAAGCAGGCGTGGCCAACTTCTTTCTGTATGAGGGCCAATTTATGATGAGTGATAGTTTCACGGGCCGCACACTTTTGGACAGAACTTAAATAAAAATAAACTGGGAAATAATTTTCATTATAAATCACATTTTAATATCGCTTAGACCTGCTATTTGCCCTGCCCTACTATAAGGAAATTGTTTAATATTTTGCAAGAAATCAATACCCATTAGAAAACAGCGATTGCAAAAAAAAAAAAAAAAAAAGCCAGAACTGGACAGGATTGTGGACAAAATTTCTGTTACTTTCTTCTCAGATTCATGAATTTTATTGAAGGCCGAGTACTACATTTCGAGTTACAAAAATTACATTTCTTTGTTTATTATTGGTCTCAAAGGTTACTACATTTCATCAAATTTCTAGCCCTAGCCATGAAAAACTACAATTGCTTTGTCTTATCCAGAGACTGTCAAGTGACAAACCGCCTCTACACAAAGCCCATCGTTATTAACTTTGGGCGCCCAATAGATTGTAACTGCTAGGCGAGGCACAGAGGTGTTTATCAAGAGGACATTCTCCTACCAAAGTCTCGTTATTTCAAGCACAAATAGGAGCAGGTCGGTAAGCAACATATAAGGTATAAATTTTACGCCTGTTTGTAAAAGAAATTCTTGGGGTTCCTTGTGGCGCAAATTTTTTCTGTGGGCGCAGTTCAAGTTTGTACTAGTTTTTACCCTTTGAAACGAGGACTGGCTATGTGCCTCCCCATTTTCCTAGAGGATACATTTTCCATATCTTGTAGTGAAGCGCTTGGTGAATGAGAGTTCAAAAGAAACACAGGTGGTGGTTCGCCACTGGAAGTTGTATGTACAGTTCCGAAATCTCATGTCTGTCTGAGTGGTGATTTATGTTACGAATGCAAGTTTAATACTTCTTGATTAATGATCTGTCTTTACGGAATTGTCAATCAACAGAAAAACTTGAAATGAGCATTTCATCCGCACACTACCCTGTTTCCACTCGAGCTTTGGCAAAAGATGCCGTTCCGTTAATGATTTTGTTTTGATTTGGTGGCTGAGATGATTCGGTAAGTCAAGTATTGCCGATTCGACCGGATATATATATTTTTTTTCGTTTTTTAAACTTAATTTAGAAGGCTTTTAGGCAATGGTAATACCCGAGAAAACCTACTGCATAAAGTGTTTAGCCACCACTAAACCCGCATGGGACGAGCATGGATCGAACCGACTTCCCAAGGCACCAGATGTGAGCGTTCTACTAGTAGGCCACCGCGGCTCCTGTTAGGTTTTTGGTATTTGTGGTACAGGCAAGATGTTGGTGGAAAGCCTCACAACCACGTCAAGGTCTCTTACCTTCTGTGAGGGCCTCTAGTGTTTTTAAAGTTGGTAGAGGGACGCAAGATCATTTGTACCGTACGATCTTACGCCGGAGAACCAACTGTCACAGCATTTGGTCGACTGTGTGTTCGCGGCTGGCGTTCTCGAATGTGTGTGTCTGTCTGTGGAAGTTAACAGATGACTTGGCAAACCCCTTGCTATTTCTGG
>JAGDQP010023405.1:0-29211 GCA_022664845.1 Lepisma saccharinum
ATTTTATTTAATTCAAATACTTCGATTAGAAATGTCGACGCAAGAAGTGATCACCCACTTACAACTGACACACTGAATTGGACAATGAATGTGTGCAGCATAAATCGTAAAGATCTAAAAATTCTTTCATCGATTTCCTATCTCGTGTGGGAATCAGAAATTAAGGGATACTTAAAATATTCTCATGTATCTACTCTACAAAGAAATCAATATTTATGAATCGTGCATATTGTGAAGAGAAACTCAACAGCAATACCAGTGCCTTTCAGAGTATAGATATAATTCAGTATGTGGTTCTGGACATTAGCGAAAAGTTGAATGGATGGAGTTAGTAATACCCGCTCTCTCTCTCTCTCTCTCTCTCTCTCTCTCTCTCTCTCTCTATATATATATATATATATATATATATATATATATATATATATATATTCGCCCCCTTTATTGTAACCAGAGTATCTGGGGGAATGCACGTCCATGGCGCCGATCTGCCTTTCCTCGGTTGGGGCTGCGCCTCCACAGGGTAGGTTTATCCTCATTTATTGTGACCTACTCGTTATGGCACACCCTCATACCAAATTTCCTTTCTCTAGTTTCAGCGGTTTGAAAAATGGGTTTTGGGCAGCCATTTCGGATTAAAGATGACGACTTTTTTTACGTTTTCTTATATTGTTGTGACCTACTAGTGTTGGTACACCTTCATAGCAAATTTCGTTTGTCTGGCTCGAACGGTATAGAAAATGGGTTTTGGGGCGAACATTTTGGATCTAAGATGGTGATTTTTAAAACAAAAGTTGTATATTTTCTTAAACTGCTCGTGACAATACACCTTTGTGCCAAATTTCATATTTCTAGCGCAAACGGTGTGAAAGATGAATTTTTGGTCCGGTATTTTGGATCCAAGATTTCGTCTTTTGATATATTTTCTAATATGTTCGTAAACTACTAGCGATGATGTATTCTCATACTAAATTTGGTGTTTCTAGGGCAGAGGTTTAGGCTATGTATTTTGTACTACAATATGTTTTGCGGCCATTTTGGATCCAAGATGGCGATTTTTTCATCATTTTTCAATATTTTACTAAACTGCTCTTGGTCATACACCTTCATACGAAATTTCGTATCTCCAGCTCAAACGGTGCGGTCCTCCATTTTGGATTCCAGATGGCGTCTTTGAAGATATTTTTAATATTTTCGTAACCAACTAGTGATTTTGTATGTCATACCAAATTTCGCTTCTATAGCTCCAGCCGTTTAGGTTGTGTATTCAATACAACAATGGGTTTTGCGGATATTTTGAATGCAAGATGGCGACTTTTTCAAAATGTCGGAAGTTTTCCTTTACCTACTTTTGGTCATACACCTTCGTACCAAATTTGTTGTTTCTAGTTTTAGTAGTTTGGCCTGGGAAATATGATCAGTGTCAGTGAGTGACCATGGGACTATATATTATGTGGATTCGCTTTGCTTCTTTGCTTCAATGCGGGCGCAGCCCCTAGTTCCTCGAGAGGGCTGCATCCCAACTTGGGGGTTGCGCCCCCTTTATCGTAGCTACTCTCTTTGGACACCTTTCCCTCATGGTTCCAAGCTTCTCCCAACAACCCGGGAAGGGGGAGCTTCGTCCCCATATTGAAGTTTTGCCTCATTTATTCTAACCTACCCGATGGTACGTCTTCATACTGAATTTCGTTTTTCTAGCCTCAGTGGTTTTAAAAATGGGTTTTGGGGTCGTCATTTTAGATTAATAATGGCGACTTTTTAACATTTTCTTTTATTGTCGTGACTTACTCCTAGCTCAGACGACGTCGAAAATGATATTTGGGCGGCCATTTTGAATCAAAGATGGCTACTTTTTTAACATTTTGTATTTTTTTTTCCTAAACTACTCTTGATACTACACCTCGGTGCCGAATTTATCTAGATCAAACGGTGTGAAAGTTGATTTTTAGTTCCGCCATTTTGGATTCAATATGGCGCCTTTGGAGACATTTGGTAATATTTTCGTAACCTACTAGTGATAATGTACCACCATACCAAATTTCGTTTCACTAGCTCCAGCGGTTTGGGTGTGTATTCTATAGCAATGAGTTTTGCGGCCATTTTTTAGCCAAGGTGGCGACTTTTTTAAAATGTAATATTTTCCTAAACTACTCTCGATATTACACATTTGTGCCAAATTTGGTATCTCTAGCTCAAACGGCGTGGAAAATGGATTTTAGTTCCACCATTTTGGATTCAATATGACGCCTTTGGAGACATTTGGTAATATTTTCGTAACCTACTAGTGATAATGTAGGCCTATCACATTACTAAATTTCGTTCCAGTAGCTCCAGCTGTTTAGGCTGTGTATTGGTAAAAAACTTTATTTTTATATGGGCCAGTTTAGTAACTTTGGACTTCGTCCCGTCACGATTTGCCTTTAGCTGTTAAGTGTTAAAATCCACACCCATGCGCCTTCCGGGACTCGAACCCGGGACCGTTGAGTCGATAGCCTACCGCCGCAGACGGCTCGACCATCCGGCCGGCGGCTGTGTATTGGACGAAATGTCCTGTCCTGTCCTAGCCTCCAAATGTCCTGTGGACGAAAAGTCCTTTGGACCAAAAGTCGATTGGACGAAATGTCCTGTGGACGAAAAATCTGTTGGACCAAATGTCGATTGGACGAAATGTTTGCGGACGAAAAATCCGTTGGACCAAAAGTCGGTTGGACGAAATGTCTTGTGGACGAAAAATCTGTTGGACCAAAAGTCGATTGGACGAAATGTCTTGTTGACGAAGAATCTGTTGGACCAAAAGTCGATTGGACGAAATGTCTTGTGGACGAAAAATTCGTTGGACCAAAAGTCGATTGGACGAAATGTCTCGTGGACCAAAAATCTGTTGGACGAAACATCTCTTGGACGAAATGTCGCGTGGACAAAATTTCGTTGGACGAAATGTGGTATCACCACGTTACGTCATATTATGAACGGCACATGATTTGCTACAAAAATCATAGCCACAATGTTGAATAAGCAAAGGCGGGTTAAAGAAGGTTAGACTTTTTTATTACATGCGATGCACGGTTTAATGTGCTCGGTCACCAACGTGGAAGCATCCAAGTAGTTCCAAGTAATTTTCGCTATTTCATGCACGGTTTATTGTGCTCGGTCACCAACGTGGAAGCAGAACGATATGTAGTAACATTTAGACTCTTGTACTTAAGAAAAATAGGTTCAGGTGTATGCGTACCTATCACTGTTCTGCTGAAAGTAAACTTTAGCCGGTCAGGTTATTTTTTTATCCTTATTTAAAACAAGTAACGCACTTTCACCGCTTACACACACAAAAAAAAATCAAAATGCACCTTCCTTTACTTACCCAATTTCACGTGTACACGCTCCTCCTACTTACTTATTGTATTCGAAGTACCAACTTCGCAAGGCCACCTACTTACTTATAAATGAGACACATACTGCACAACAGGTAAATTTATACAGGCCCAAAGTATTCACCGATCTTAAGAAGTGTCTCCTTCTGAACCGAAAGAGGCAAATATCAAGTCCGAAGGTGAATATGAACACTCCGGAAAGAAACAGGAGAATACAAGAGAAACAGGAGAACAGCAAGAAAGAAGAACATCGCACAGAGTTGTAAACTCTAAGCCCGTGCGTACCGCGAGGAGCGCGTCTTGAAGTTGAAGCTGTAAACTCACTGAAAGGGAAGTAGCAATCGCGTCGCTCCGCTTCGGGTGGCCCAAAAGTTGGCTCTCACCGTGGTGGTTTCAAGTACTTTTCGCTACTTTACTTTGATTTAATACTTCCATGACTCAAAACTTTGTTATATTTTAAGTTACAACACTTCCACACATGTTGGAAAAGATAACATTTTTTTTTCGTGCCGTAAAGTAAAGTGTACCCATGTTCTATGTTTAGCAGCTTTGAACTTCCTACATACAGTAAATAAGAACACGACCTTTCCACATAAATTATGAGCAATTAAATGGCACTTTAAATATTAATATCCTACTGTTTCTAAATACAATTATACTTTATTAGGAATTATAGTAGACTTCTATATCAATTTCTACTGCAATAGTGATTGTACAAAAATACAGAAGAAACATGAGGTACACTTTACCTCAGCAAGATGCGATGTAATTTATTGTAGAGATACTTTATTTTAATTATCTGATCATGTCTTTATTTCGCATCATAAAAACAAGGGCTTTACACAATGTAAATCTGCTCCATGTCGACATTTTAATTTTTAGCGTTCCGGAAGCACAGTAGTCACGTGTTCAAGTCACCAGCGATGTGATTGGTTGATCACTGCGTTGATTCAAAAAAAAATAGGACAGGTTCTAAATAGGATGTATTGGATGAGAAGCCTTGAATTCAAGAGATTTTCTGCGTGGAGTCAATGATTCGTGACGTCATTTTGATCAAATTTCTTGTTCAACGACTTGTTCAAGCTTTATCGAATGGTGTACGAGGGGCTTAACTGTCAGAAGGAGCAGACTTTTGTCTTATCTTAAAGCATTGGAAGTTTGATCAGCTATTTGTTTCCCTGGAACGCATTTTCATTCATAAAATTTTACATACTTATGGCTTGAAGGTACCTAACAGAATTCACGGTTCAAAAACAACTGTATGATTAATATTTTTGAATAATATTAAATTTGGCAACATGTGATTGACCGGCTAATAAACCATGGTTGTATCGTATTTCAGTCTTTCCTTTTTGGTCTGGCTAGAATAGCTGGAGAGAGAAGGCACGCATCTACAAAGAAGTAAAGAGCTTCAGGTATTTCATTGTAGACGGTTTGTTGTCGATAAAAAAAATCAATAATACCCTGCATTGTGTATGATAAGCTACACATGTCATTAGAAGAAGGATGAAAATGTGTTTCGTCACTTTATTTTGTGGGAAGCAGCTATTTGGATGAAGACAGAAGAAAAAAAGTTGTACTTCCCTCTCCTCTGTCAACCCTCCTTTCCTTCCCCAAACCATCCAGTGATATATGACCACTGAAGGATGAGAGTCAAGCAGTCAAGACCGGTCAAGACTACAACCACAGAGGAGGTAAACAGAGGGAAAGTCTCCCGCGATCTCTGAGTGTGTGTGTGTGTGTGTGTGTGTGTGCGTGTCTGTGAATGAGGCAAATTGTAGGAGTAGTAGAGCAAAGGAAAGAGAAAGGGGATGGGAGTAGGCTGTGATACATCGGCCACACAACGAAAATATTGCTGAGTGCGAACTAACAAAAAATAGTTTGTTTTGCATCCATGAAATTTCTGTAATTATATAAAATATGACCCGTCTATACAAGTATAAATTAAATACACATTCTAGGATACGACATTTGGGAGTACAATGTGTTGTTTTGTACTTTCCACATAAAATTGATTCAATATATCACTCATCAATATATATAATCTCTCCATCTTCAACAATCACTACTATTACGCTTCCACTCAATGTTGAGTGAAGACAGAGCTGTAGCTACTGGGGGAGAGGATTGGTTGAGAAGGATCTACAATGATATGAACCTTATCTGTACGACATTGATTTCAATTTTAGAATTCCGTTTTTGCTAGATTTAGTGATTTAGATCAGGTGTCTTCAAATGGCCGGAACTCGGTCTGCATCCGGACCCCAAAGTCTTTTTTTCCTGGACTTCCACGGTAATACGAATTTGGAATTGAATTTATTTATAGCCTTTAGAATCTTTGGCTCACGTCAAGTTTGATACAATATCAAGAATAATGTGTGAATGTATTGTACGTACACATTTCTTTAGTTAAAAATCAGGGATGTAATGCTAAATTTTTAGGTTAGTATACTCTTCTCTCTTTATAACGAAACCTCTCATTCATTATCCCATACACCTGCGTATTTCATAAATTTTAGGTGGGTATACGGTGATGTCTAAAAAATTGAGGTGGGTATACACCGTGTACCCGCGTATACCCTCCCATTACATCCCTAATGAAAGAAAAACATAGAAGTGTAATATGAATTCATGCGAATTTACCCATTTTCTTGCAATTATTCAACTTAATTAAACGGAGTAGCCAATGGCTGTACTGTCTTGCTATCCTATTTCAATTTACTTATGGCCTTATCCATCTGTGACTCAGGCCGGAATAGGATTGGGGAAAGGATGAGGGAAAGAGTCGGTCACTCAGGCATTTTCATATTCCCATTTGTTACGGAAATACCAAAGATGGATACAGACTTTGTGCACGGGAAGTCATTTTTTTTCGTGGGGAACCCTTGAAACGTTGGGCCTAAGGCCTAAATAACTTTGCTAGAGAAATGTTTGGCCACATTGTACTCTTCTGCTCAATTTCTACATCATGAGAAAAAGTTTCATAATATTGTCATTTTCGAATTTTGACCACCGTCATTTTGAATAGAGGCAACATAATGATCCTCCCGGATTTGGCATATTTTTTTCTTTCAGGCTTTTCAACGATATATTACAAAATCCAATATGCAACTCAATTTTTTTTTAGTTGTCCTCACTATTCTCCACCATTGGTGGTTGAGTCAAAGGCGGATTTTATTAACCAAATCATATTAGCCTCTCAGCCATTTGCTCTTTTGCAAATGGAAGTAATCATCTGATAATAAAATTATGCTCTGTAAGTCATCAGTTTATTTTGGTTTCTTTGGTTCATATGTATTTATACTGTTTAGATAAATTTCTATTTCTAGTCTTATTTTTTCCTTATAAGTGAGCCAGTGTGTACTTTTTTCTCTGATAGAAGTGTTTTCAATGTCTGCGTTTGATTCTTTTTTTTATTGGGAATGTAAATAGTAAAATGAGGATTTTTTCAACTATAAAAAAGAACTGGGTGGATCGGATGAAAGGGAGTGGTGAGACCAGTAACTCTATAATTCACACACACACACACACACACACACACACACTATATATATATATATATATATATATATATATATATATATATATATATAGGGTTGGTGCGAATGAAATGGCTGCCCCAGGTGTGTCATGTTCAAAAACCAAAACATTACTGGTTAATCAAAGTAGTCACCATCTGCATCCACATACTGTTACCATCGCTCAGTCAACGATTGGATTCATTGGCGAAAGAAGTCTGGAGTCTGCGCCGGTCATCAGGGAAGGTCTTTTCTATCAAGAAGTATTGGGAGGTTAAAAATCTATAAAAATCAATTTGAAGGGGGGGGAGGGGTATAAAAATTAATCGAAAGGAAGAGTTTCTCTTTATGGAAGAGCAACTACGGATAACACAGGGCATAACATTTTTCTTGTCCTCTATACGATGATATATTAGTCTATCAGATTCAGCAAAATTTATCATCACTGAAAGGGAGTAGCTGCAACATACATTAAATTATTCCATATAGTGCCAACATTAGAAAAAGGCATGTTGCCAACTCTGGAAGAGTAGCTTTCTCAAAATGGCAGCCAAAAACAAAATGGTAGCATACATTCTTAAAACCGTCATAAGTCTCCCAAATAACATGCATTTTATGACATTTTTGGTTCTATTCCATGGTTTTTTCGGTCAAGGAATCTGTTAGTACATTGTAGAACATGGTTTAAATATGTTTTATGATCATTACATAATCATTTGAAAGTGGAAAAATAGAAAGTGGTTTTATATTAATTGATTTCGAAAATTAAATTGCATGATAATAACAGAATTTTTCTCCCCAGATTCAAGATGGAAGCAGAGGGAGGTGCATTATCTGCTTGGCATCCGCTGCTGACCTCACTGAACCAAAGGATGTGAAGACTGCTTGGGAGAGACTGAAAGATGCTGCAAAAATGCAAGGAAATCGTCATATAAATGAGCTCAGTGATGACTGTACCAGTGTTGTAGACATTAGATACCACCGAAAATGTTACCAGGACTTTACAAATAAACAAAGATTGCAAGACTTCAGGAGGTGTTATCGGATTCAGTACAAATTTATCAGCAACTCAGAAATAGCTTTTACATTCGTCACGCCGTGCATCCTACAGAAAAACGTTGCTTCAGCATGTAAAAAAGCAGCCTGTAGGAGAGAAGTACAAACCCAAACAGCTTTCACGAGCATCAATAGTGAAAGATATGGAAGCAGTAAATTCTATAATCAATTCAGTGAAGGAATGTGTTGCAAACCCTTGGTGTGGCCCTATACCTGTTAACATTGCTACAGGAATGACTCCGACTCCTCTTGTGAAAGATCATCTTCTGGAAGCTAAGACGTACGGTGAGGATAAGTGCAACGCATTTACTAAAGAACGATGTACAACACCAGCAACACCTGGCTTCTATGATAAACAGTCAAAGTTAAATTTGAAAACTTTTCGTGAGCTCAAGACAGTAGTGAAAATGACATTAAAGGATAAAGGAATTCCTCTGAGACAAGATCGTACTCTTTTTGAAAGATTGGCAATACTTGGTCAGTTTCGAAACATAGAGATGAAAATGGTTCTGTCATATCCTTTGGGTCCATTACCCTGGTCACTATGTGATGTATATGGGAAACCACGGAAGACAACAAAATCGCCTTTGCTAAAACTATTAACAAAAGATGCGGCAGTAGAAAAGGTGTACCCAAGAGACAGTGTTCCCATACACGATGGCATAGCTTTACTTCAGAAGTGTAATGCGGTGAAAGGAATGACATTTCCTGCATTGGCTGAGGTACTTTTTAACACCATTGTGTCTTCAAGTAGCGAGAGAGTTAATGTTGTCTTTGGTATGTATCTCGACACCTCCATTAAGTTTGCAGAACGAGAAAAACGATCTAGCTCTGCATCTGGTCCAAAATATAAAAACCTCATTGGATCTTATGCAGTACCTCAGTGACACTCCTTTTTACAAAGTTCTTAAAACAAAACAGAGGTAATTCTGTTTTTTATTTCAGAGTGGAAGAAGGAAGTTTTCATAGATCAGTTAGGTAGTAGAAAGTTGTTCGTTACATGTGGAACTGACTGTTGGAAACTTGAGAAAGACAGTGTTTCATTAGTAGAAGAACACAAGAAGAAGGTGACACTAGGATGTTTCTGCATGCCAGATCCCTTCAACAATCATTTGTTATTCATGTCGATGAAACAGATGTGCTTGTTCTATTGCTCTACTACTCTATGTGGATTAAGAATTCTGGATACATTTGTATGGGGAAAAGTGGAAACAAACATATATTAATGTGTCAGAAGATTGTCACTGCTATAACCAATTGGCTACCTACTGATATCACACTCTCAGACTTTCTTCTGGCATTAGCAGGCCTTCGTGCCATATCTGGTTGTGACACAGTGTCATCCTTTTGTGTGAAAGGAAAGTTGTCTACACTGTAAAAATAGGAGACACAACGTTCATCCAAAAAATGGAGGCAGCTGAGCTGCCTCCACTTTTTGGATTAACCTACATTCAGCCAGTTTTCGGTTAGACGTTTTACTCTGTAAAATTTTAAAATGCGTATATATATATTTCATTCAAGCAGAGCATTTTTTAAAGTAGAAAAGAATAAAAGGTAATATTCCTTTAAAATTAAAAATGAAAAAAAAAAAAAGTTGAAGTGATCGTGTTTCGATCCAGGGTCCACAAGCATACTGATCAGACGCTCGTGCCACATAGCTACGAAAGCAGTTGGTGTTTCTGACTTTCCGAGTGATATCTATAGCTAGGGTTGTACTGCGAAGGAGGTTAATCATTAACACGTTTTTGATTTTACTACGAGGAATGTCTCGTGAAAAAATGAGAGATACGTTTGATACAGTGTAAAGATTTATTCCTAACTTAATTTATCTTTCCGCCAATACAATCCTTGCCGTTCGCGGTCCACCAGTGAATTGTTTACTGTTCACAGTGTAAAGGCAATATAAACACTCAAAATGGCGGGGTGTTCAGTGTGAAGCAAGTAACGTTACTCCTGTTACTGGATTATAGAATATCCAACTAAGGTTTAAACTTCATCCACAAAAGTACGTAACCTCAAAATTGCCAGTTTAGCTTACACTTCGATTAGAAAATGACCGAGTTTTAAGCGTAAAATAAGTTGAACGTTCACGGACAAATCACTTTGGCCAGTTTCAACCCATTTTCAGTTAACGTTAAGCTATAACAAAGAAAATGATAAACTTTAAAATGGAGTTAATTTTACCAATCTTTCAACTAAAAGGCTTACACTATATCCACGTTTAAGAGTAAATACAACAAAACGCTAATTTTCGATTTTTATTTCTCCATAAAGCGGAGAAACTTTCATCCATTTCGTGTTTCCACTTTTTACAGTGTATTGTAAAGATTGTCAATAATTCAAGTACATATTTACAAGCTCTACAACGGTTGGGTTCACAATGGGACGTGCATGAAGAAACTTTTGTGTTGTTAGAAGAACTTATTTGCAAACTCTATACCAAGAACACTAGCGCAATAGATATCAATTTTTTACGGTACAATCTCCTTGTGTTAAAGGGTGCACTGTTCAACCAGAAAGATTACCACCATGTCGTTCTTCACTCAGACTGCATATTAGGAGAGCGAATTTCCAGACTGCTGTATGGAAAAGAGCACTGCAGCGAGAACCTGCCACACCATCTCCAGATGGCCATGGGTGGAACATTAAAGGTACAACTATCACCATGCAATGGATTGATGGCAAAGTAGCTCCAGAATACTACAGTTCGTGTCATGCAAATGTAAGAGGAAATGTGACATGGATAGTTGACCTGTGTCAACGCTGGTATTTCTTGCACTGATTTCTGCAATATTCACTGTGAAAATATGGTAAATGATGTCGATTCCAGATGTGATGAATACCTGGGAGTGACAGTGAAGAAGATTAAGAGACAATTACATCAAACACAGCTTACCGCGTTCAAACAACACTTCACGTATTATTTTGCATCTCTGATTATACTGATGCTAAAGTGCTACTACTGTTGTACACATATTTGTAAAATACTTTATTCAGAGATTTTAGATATCTACATCAAACACAATCCTGCAATATGTAGGAGAATTAAATAATCGTACAGTTTTTGGTGTAAATTCCATTGTACTTTGGTAAAATTATGCACTTCACACACACTAAACCCAGTTAATGCATATTTTAATGAAGTTCATATTCCTAAACCTCGAAAATCATGTACTTGAGCCTCAAAACTTTTAAAACACATGTTATTTGAGAGAATTATGATGGTTTTAAGAAGTGATGCCACCATTTTGTTTTTGGCCGCCATACTGGGAAAGCTAAAGATTCAGGGTGAGCAACATGCATTTTTTCACTGCTTGGACTATGTTGATCGATTTTGTACTTGTTGCAGATCCTCCCTCTTTGTGATGTTATTTTCTCATTTTTGGTGGTCTAACTGATGGACTATATATCGTAGTATATTTTATGTTTCGATGTATATTTTATATGCGTAAAAATTCGTTGCACCAGAATAGATTGATATTTGAATTAGGCGGTTATAGTAGTTTTTTATGTAATAGCATTGTCAATATTTTACAGTGATACTCTTCCACAGCAACTTCCACGTATCTGTAGCCTTAGATCAGATATTCCATACACAGTAAAAAATAGCTGTGTTAATTCAACACAATGTGGTGTCCCAGAGTGACTACCACTTTTGTGTGTTAAATCAACACAACGCACGGTGTTGATTTCGGTACTGGTAGGGGAGAAATAAGTTACGGCTGCACCTAGATTTGAACATGGGTTGCTCGGTTAGAAGTCGAGCTTCTTACTAACTTCGCTAAATCGTCATACGGAAAGAACATTAGATTGAAACAATATAGAGGCTAAAAAAATGTTGCTGAACCCCAAACACAAAGTTACTCTCACGACTTATGCTATGATTTATTCACTTTTCCATTGGTCAATTAGGGATCACAATCCCATTTATTGAGAATATGTTCCATTTCTATGAAAGCAAGCGCAGCACTTGACATGTTGTTACGATAAGAAATCAGTAATGCTGGTCAAGTCTTTGGCTGTCGCCATCTTGCTTGCTTTCATAGAAATATAATATTTTCAATGAATGGGAATTCTGGTTCTCAATTGACAAATAGGAAGTGATTAAACCATGGGATAAGTCGTGCAAGTAACTTAGCTTTGTTCTGGGGACTCACCAACATATATTTGATCCCATACACTGTATAAATCTATAGTGTAGTCGTTTAATTCAAATGTTGTTCACTAAATATCGTTTGCATCTAGTGCCTTTTCTGTCTGACGATTTAGCTAACTTGCCGATCCAGGTGGTCGTGCGGGCTAGTGTGGTAGTCTAGCGACTCCAGGATCGCGGGTTCGAATCACGCCTCGGGCATGGATGTGATTTTAGCTGTGTAAGTAGGTTAAGAAAGATAAACGAAAAATAAATTGTCCCAATCGTATAAATAAACGCAATGTACTATGAAAGTTAAACGAAATTTTTTTAAAAAAGTTGCTAAGACGCTCGACTTCTAACTGAGCAACTCATGTTCAAATCTCACTGCAGCCGTAACATTTTTTTCACAGTACCAAAATCAACACCGTGTGTTGCGTTGATGTAACACACAAAAATGGTAGTCACGCTGGGACACCACATTGTGTTGAATTAATACAACTATTTTTTGCAGTGTACCCAGGGCCGCAATCTTGAAACCGTTCCAGTACCTTCAGATTCTTTTCGACTTTTTACGTAGGTGTGTCTGAATTTTAGCCAGTGTTCTTTGGGTTTTGCTTCCTGAGAGCTGTTAGTGGTTCGCACGAAGAATTTTGAATTTGAACTTAAAATGATGGGTAATAGAACAGGCGATATGGCACGAGAAATTGTGTTGCTGAAAGTGTTTGTACATAGAATTTGAATTTTCGAAATTATACCATCGGACTGGGGATGGGGATGGGTGGCCACAACTCTCGTTGCCATCACCTTAGACTCACCACTACACTGGAATTACAGCAAAATTTCGGACTGAGGGTTTGCTTATGTCGACTTACGATGAAAAATTCAATTCATACCCTTAAAAAAAAAAAAAAAAAAAAAAGTGTTATCCTAGTGAGCTTCGGTTTTGGAGTTATCCGTTCACACACACAACAGAAGTTGTCACGAGAGTTCTTACACTTCGTAAGCATTTTCAGAAATGTAGCACTGTATTTTCATTTTCACCACACGAAACCTTTCGTCTGCGACTGTGGTGGTGGTGGGTAATTCATTTTATGTGAATAAACGTTTGTGTTTAATATATTGAAGTGTACGGCTAACATTATTATAATCAGGATCCCTCCCCGCACATATTTTTCCAAACTAGTTCCAGGAAAGTGAAATTTGCAATTGCGTTTTTCGATTTTTCAAAAAATTAAGACCTGTACGGGAAAACGAATTTTATTTTCGAATTCAGCTGAAAAACTTAGAATCACCTATTACTTTTCAGAAATGAAATTCAGTGTTGGACCGTGTTATTCGGACTAATTAAGGGGCAGGATATGAAAGAAAAATCGAAGAATATGAATAATACAAATTTGAAAAAATATTAGTGCCATACAGTACAGGGCAAAACAGTCTACACCATCGAAACATACTGTATAATCATGTAATGTGTGTCTGTTTTCCAGAAGAGTTTGTTCTCACAACACTCCGCATTTTTCTCGCAGCCAAAATATCATGATGAATGCGACGATGAAGATCAGGGGGAAAGGGGGAAGTACTGAGAATTAATTATTGCTGAAGTCATGTTGCAAATTGTGGTCAAAGAAAAGAAGTCTCGTGTTCCCAATTTTGCCTCACATCTAACAAGATTTTTCTTAAATTACAATCCGGATTTCGTCGTGGATTTGGACAATGGACCACATGCAAACATTGAATGAAGTTATCGAAAGGACTAATAAATATGAACTTCCACTATATTTGGGATTCATAGATTTTGAAAAAGCTTTCGATTTGGTCTCCTTGGTAGCAGTACTTAAATCACTTGAACATCAAAGCATCGAAAGTGCATACATCAAGTTACTGCGAAACATTTACTCCAGTGCCACATCTGTCATTAGACAGTGAAAAATTTAAAGTTGGAAAGGGGGTAAGGCAAGGAGATTCAATTTTTCCAAAACTGTTTTGTGCGGTCCTGGAGAGAGTGTTCCAAAATTTATAATGGAATGAAGTGGGAATAAAAATTAATTAAGAATATCTTCATCACCTACGGTTCTCTGATGATATAGTCCTGTTTGCTTCAAGTGCAGAAGAACTACAAACCAGAATGGAAGAACTGAGTGATGAGAGCTCGAAAATAGGTCTGAAAATGAACTTAAGTAAAACAAAAGTAATGTACAATCAACATGCTGCAAAGAAGGAAGTAAAGATTAACGGAGAGACAATAGGCATAGTTGACCAGTATATTTACCTAGGCCAGCTCAAAACATCGAATGCTAAGTTGACTGATGAAATAAATAGAAGATGTAAAATGGCGTGGAGTTTGTTTGGAAGACTACACTTTATTTTCAAAAGCAAACTATCAATGTGTTTGAAGCGTAAAGTTTATAATCAATGTGTCTTACCCGTGATGATGTACGGGTGTAAAACTTGGACATTGAATGCGCAAACGACTTAAAGATTGAGAGTCACACAAAGAGCAATGGAGAGATGCATGATAGGAACAGGAGGAACAGGAAGACAAATGAATGGATTCGCGCACAAACAAAGGTAAAGGATGTAATCAAGACTGCGAAGAAGATGAAGTGGAGATGGTTCGGTAACATAGCTAGACGAACAGATGGAAGGTGGACGACAAATGTACTACATTGGATTCCTAGAGAAAACAAACGACCGAGACGACGTCCAAATGCAAGATGGGTAGATGAAATCAAGCATTTTTCAGGAGCTACATGGATGAGGATAGCGGCAGACCAAGATATGTGGAATGAAAATGGGGAGGCCTTCATCCAGCAGTAGATAGAAAACGGCTCAATATAATTATATATATATATATATATATATACACTGTATATGAGCTGCAGCGTAAAGTTTTTAATCGCTCGATTTCAGTGCGAGCAGTTCCGGGTTCGATTCCCGCTGGGGGCTCAAAAGTTTCGGTGTTGACCCAGCATCGTGAGGACAATTAGGAAGCTGCTGTGAATAAAAGACAGTGGCGATCACAGTGAGAGCTTCGGCTCTTCTCTCCCAACCCGTCTGGTTAGCGTGGGAGCAGTAGACCAATTCCTCCCTTCGGGGAGAGGCCTCAACCACTAGTGGATTGAATATGGCTATGATTTAAATCGACACTCCTGAGTCGATTAGGCAAGGATCGACCCTCCTGATTCGATAGAGAGTAAGACCCCTGATCCAAAATCGACTCAGGAGGGTGTTTCCTTTTCACCGGAGTCAAATTTCTCAGGAGGGTCGATTTCATGCCTGAGTCGATTAAGCAAGGGTTGGATCAGGCATGAAATCGACCCCTGATCCAACTGAAACCTGGCTTAATCGACTCACTATGCCACCTCTATGAGTCAAATTTTGGATCCAACTGAAACCTTGCTTAATCGACTCAGGAGGGTCGATAATCGACTCAGGAGGGAATCGACTCAGGAGGGGACACTCAGGAGGGTAAATTTGTGGATCACAGCCATATTCAATCCACTAGTGGATGAGGCCTCTCCCCGAAGGGAGGAGTTGATCTACTGCTCCCACGCTGACCAGACGGGTTGGGAGAGGAGAGCCGAAGCTCTCACTGTGATCGCCACTGTATTTTATTCACAGCAGCTCCCCAGTTGTCCTCACGATGCTGGGTCAACACCGAAATTTTTGAGCCCCCACCGGGAATCGAATCCGGGACCTCTCGCATTGAAGTCGAGCTTAATGCTCTTTAGGTGCGTGTGTGTGTGTGTGTTTTTTTTTTGCTTGAAACTTGCGTTTTAACCTTCGGCATACAGACGACTACTCACTCGACGAGCTTCGGTAATTTTCGCGAAGGGGGCGTGGTCGGTGCCCTAGTTCACGTCGCTGGTTAACGGCAAGTGGCTTCTGTTCGGCATTAGAGATGGCCTTAACGTTACAAGATAACCGTCGTAAGTTGACGCTAGTGAAATTTGAAACCCGCGTTACGGTAACTACCGTTTACATTATTAAAATGAACTCGCGTTAATGTTAACCATGGTAAAATGTTAGTAATGTAAACAAGGCATTAGGGAAAAGTTCTGTGCCGTGCCGGAAGTGTTTCCAAATGTGCTCCAAAAGTTGCCAAGCCCTGCGCGTCGAGCTGAAAAAAATCTTGTTGTACAAGACCTGTGAAGACGTTACTTCCGGGATTAATACTCTCCCGAGACGCATTTATAGTTTTCGATGTTGTTTTTGGTAAGTGATTGGTATTTGTCAGAGGGGGCCAAAGAGCGAGATTTACGGAAAACAGTAGCTATTGGCTGCAAGGCGTGTGACGTCACTATACGGACCGTGAGCTAGTATACATAAGGGAAAGCATACATAATAGTGGATATAAAAAATGATCTTGCACCTAAAATTTTGTAGCAAATAAGTTCTATTTAATTTTGTTATATCTTTTATGACTGAATGATGAAAATAAACAATTAAACGATATAAAAATACGCTAGAAACTTCCTAAATTGTAAAAAGAAAAAAATATCTCTTAACGTTACGGGTATGTGAAAACAAAACTCACACTCGAACGAAATTGATTTTAGCACTGTAATATCAAAATTAGAATTATTTTCATTACAAAAGAGAGACAGTATAATCCTGATAATATTATTTCCCTTAAAAATAAATCTATTTTTGGATTTTTTTGGCAATTATTCGTAATCTATTAAGTGCACGAGCAATTATTAGAGTCAGCGCCCTCTCTATTTCACAATCACACCTAAACATAAGGATCGCTGAAGCATTACGTAAAAAATTCAAGGAGATGGTTTAATTTAAGCTTTGCTTATTTCATCTGATAGTGGGAAGGGGCATCAGAACACTGCTTGCGTAAAGTTCGTTTACAAACATAGTGTAAATTCAGAGATTGAAACAGTAATTTGGGCTACGAAATAACGATAATACATTACAAATGGAGGCCAGGGCCTTCGTCTATGTTACCATATAGGCATCCGGCTATTGATACTGATGGCAAGCCTGGAAAACTTCAGTTAACGTGGCCGGCAGCAGAACTCGAACCTGTGAATGTTGTCATTGCCGTTCTCAAACTTCGAAACATCGCTAGAAAGGTTAGCAGGTTACCGTTTTCGTGTTGGCCATGCTGACTAAGGGTTCCCAGGCATTTCCTCAGTATCATCAGGGCAATGCCTGTATAGTACCTTGGTTGAGACACTAGCCGCTGTCTTCTTTGTTCTGGATGGGTGCTCGCGGTAGCTTCTCAAACTTTGGAGAATAGCCTTACCTGCCCTTATGGCCCATAAGTGAAGTGTAAATCAGGTTTAATGAAAACTTACAGAAGATTAACCCACAAGTAATAAACTGAGAGAGAGAGAAAAGAGAGAGAGAGAGAGAGACATAAACTTAGCGGGCCCATACTTCCATGAATTTTCTCTTCATTAATAGAGGATGAAAGATAATACTAATTATTATTATTCCAACTGGAAAACAACGTAATAATTTACTATTTTTAATTTTGAGAACTAACAGACGATCGATGACTTTCGATAAGTATTAGGTTCGAGTCCCGCACATACCGCCCATCTGTCAGATTTTGCAGAGTATTCCTGTGCCCCGGAAGTCAAGTGCTACAATGGTACCTTAAATATAAACCATGGCCGCAACCTTGGCCACCCCTTTTTCGACAGAAATAAAGAACTCAGAAGGTATGTGCCAAAATATGTAGTAATTTACTAATAATTTTAGGCACTGTAAAACTCTTATATAATGAATTTTAGAATAAAAAATAAAAAATTTACGTTTCGAAGTGCAGCGAAAAAATAGAGATAAACTCAGGTTCGAGAAGCGACGCAAAAATAAGCCTTGATTTTTTTTTTAAAGTTTTCTTTTCCAAGATTTCAATTTTTCGAACATTGCTACAAACATAAGAACTAAATTTTATTATATGTTAGTACTACCCCACCTCATAAACACGTTTCAACTATGAGATTTTTCTCCGTGCCAGTTAGGTATTTCTTGAAAAGAATTTCCGTCAGGTTTTAACTTCTTATTTTTTATTGCAATCCTAAAAGTTCATTTTTAATTGGGTTTTGTAGTCATGAGGAAGGCAATGGATGGTGCAAACCTTTGCATTTTTTACTTGAAATATATCTATTCATTTACACCTTACAGTACAGACCATTCTCTGTGTGCTTCTTTGTCAAAGCAAATAATAAAATATTAGCTGTGGGTTGTTTCGGCCCGTGTATTTACACGTTGAAACGGCAAAGTTATCGTGCTTACTCATTGTTACAAAATAACGAGGATCACAAAGAAAATAATACAGTTATTATTTATTCCATTCACAACTACTTTAATAGCGCTGCAATCATTAGGCTATGATAAAAACACGGTCGCTAGCTGATCCTAGTAGACGAGGGTCCGTGCAGTGACGTCATGGTACAGTTCTACATAGATGGCGCCATCAGTTACATATCCATAAATGGCATACCTAATAAATTCAAGATACCTTGGGTATTTGTTTCGTCTTATGAGTGAACCCGTGTAGCTTTTAATTTTGGTGGTGGTAGTGTAATAGATTTTTGACATAATAAGTGTACTTTTATATGAATGAAATGGGAAACAATGTTTAAAGTTTAGAATTGCAGGTTGCATGTAATGTGGTCTATTAATATTTAAAGGTACAGTTACAGAATTATTTTCCAGATACTATGAATTAACTTATACATGGCACTTAACAGTTTATGAGGTGCTAAATTTGGAGAGTTTTTTGGGGTTGGGGCTGGAAGGGCTGTGTTAGTGATATAGAATGAAGGGCTGTGCACACAATGTAAGGGTAAGAGCGTATGTGTGTGCTTGTCATTTTGGGAGCGTGGATGGCCCTTGTACTCTGAACATTTTCATGCTTAATGCAATCGCACCTAATCCATAACTTAATGCTTTCGTTGTGGTAACCTAAATGTACACAAAAATTGCAAGGGAGTAGATAGCTGGTCCACCATCCAGAGGGCAAGTTTCGAGGTAACTGACTCCAGGATTGAGCTCATATTAATGTGTTATAATCAGTAATGCATTGGGTAGAACAGTTGCGCGATGTTACGTTCGTTTACGTTCTTCCGTTTCCGTTAGATGAATGATCCGTCCTATGAATAGCATTCATAAATGTTGTATTTAGAGATTTCAATGGCGAATGTTGATATTAAATAATATTTGTTACATAAAGTGCTATTTATATTTTTTCGAGTGCAAAGCAACCAAAACTAATCCAACCTGAAAGGATAATTTATAAAAGATGTCGACACTCTACTCCCCTTTCTTTCTCCGTTAATCGCTGGTTCTGTATGTGTTAGCTGAATTTGGAAACTTCGGATACTATCTTGGACGATCTTGAAAAGAACCTGCAAATTCACGCAATTTTGAGAAAAAGTACAAAATTTAAAGCTCGCGCTGTAAAGTGAAAGTTGATTGATTTAAATCAGATGATTTTTTATAAAAGGGTCAATGATTTAAACCATTTTTTTAAAGAATAGAAATACAGTTCAGTATTTTTTATCATTCTGGGGTTCTAATCGTATGTAAGCGAGAAAATTAACATTTTAGTCCTTACGTGGTGATAGGCTTTAAGTGATGTAAGCTCAAACCGAAGTGATGGAATAAGAATTTTAACAAACTATTTCATTGGTTCTTTTTATATTACACGCGAACCTAGGTAAATCTAGAAGTCCAGATCGCATTATAAGTTTACAGTTTGCATTACAAATATGTTTATTTTCGTAATTCATACGTAAACGAACACACACAAAACAAAAGATCCGTATTTTGTTTCAAAAACAAAGAATTGTGGTTTCCCTAACCTATTTTATACGCAAAATGTATTTTTATCACTATTTAATTTCTTTATAAATTGTTAAGACACAATTTATGCTCAATGAACGTACATAAACTTAAGCTATGTGTATGCTGAACAATCATAATGCAAATCTACTATTGATTTGACTATTATAAATATCTCTTATTGTTTTGAATTTAAGAATTTAGGCAACATCGGTTGAGGCCGAATGCATAATGATGGGAGAATTGGTTGAATTAAGAAAGTAGGAAGAAACGGGAGGACCCCGCGAAAATAGACGAACACAGTGTTTGTTCACCACAGAACTCACTTGGTACTAGTCTAGATCGAACCGGGGCCCCGCGCTCTACCACTGAGCCACCGCCGTCCCAAAATAGCTCTCCTATTTTATGAAGTAATATTATAGTAAACTTAAATCCTAGAAAATTTCGTTTGGGAGATGTAACCTGTAGAAAAGAGGCAATTCCGGTTATAAAATCTGCAATCACTTAGGAAGAAATAAGAAAGAAAGCTGGACCTCTATTATGAGGTCTATGCTGATACTTAGAAACATTTTAAACCGTCCTTTTTTCGAACTTAGAATGTGTATGTCTCGGAAACTACTTCATTCGTCTTGTGTCGACGAAATAACGTAGAAATTTTCTACATGTTATATTTTCTGTGTACAATATACAATCAGTCAGAAACGTCATGTCATCCTTCCATATCAAAATTATTACAAGTTGTTGTAATTGCCTATTTTCCGTAGCAAAGTGTAAGGTGCACCACATATTTGTGAATTTTACTTTACTTTTTATTGGTTAAGTTTGAAAGAAAAAAAAACCTAGCTTAGAAGCTGTTTCAGTGCTACAAGTTTTTCAATGAAAATATGCGTGATTTTTCTCAACCCTACCCCTACCCCTACTTGAGTTGTTTAACATATGCAAATATGGCGGTTTGCAGAGGAATACTAATGGCGTTACTTCGTGTAATGAATTACACGTATTTTGCAACAAAAATCATGGACACATCATCGAGCGAGCATTGCAAGTGAAGACGGGATAGAAAAAGATCAGGTTAGATGATTTTAATTGTTAGTGATGCACGTCGCCTTTAACCATAAGCTTGGTGTGAAGGCTGGAAGCTGCTATATAGTCCGATCTAATTTCCTCTATTCCACTCTCGTTTCACACTTTTATGACTCGAAACTTTGATATATTTTTTTTTTTTTTTTTTGCGTTTCAACAATTACATACACGATAGAAAAATTAAGTTTTTCCTGTAAATATTTTAATTTTTTTTTTTGAGGTGGAGGGGTAAAGTACATTTAACCCCGCGGTATTTCTGATGGGTGTTGAAGTGTTTCAACATGGCACCAGTGTCGTACCAGTACTCTCTGTCTATTTTCTCTCCTATCATGTGAAAACACTTTTGCAAACCGTTGCCGCTGTTCTTATGTTTGTGTACACATGTCTTTACATCCTATGACGTAAGTACCTTTTTTACCATTTTATATGGCTAAATTGATGGCGACTATGAAGTAAAATTTTATTTATTAAGTAAAGGTTTTAAAGTAAAATCAACCGGAATCTTGCTGTTTCGTACGCAGTACACTTCAAATTAAGTAATTTTCATATTCCGATCTGCTACAAAGTCAGATGGTGATGTGAGTCGAAAACAGTGTACCCTATGGACCGTCCCCCAGGCTACACCTCTGTTTTATGCACACTCACACACAAAAAGATGTAATGAAAATGAGGTTATTTCAATTTCAATGCATTGTATACTAAACTTTAATTAGCTATTGAAGACAACAAAGGACCAGGGTCAATCGGCGTAAGTGTGAACAGGGATAAGTATGTTCAGGGACCATAAAAATTTGATGAGATGTGAGAAAAATCTGAATGTAGTTAGGTAGTACCACAAAGGATCAATATAAGCTCCATACAAGCAATAGTTTGTAAATGAAGCAATTTTCTAAAAATGGAAGTAAATATCTATTTATTTTGAAAATCAAAATTGGACAACACTAACTTCAAATTTCAATAGCGCAATGAGTTTAGTCCCGAGGCAATTGGGAATTATCTCGTTTTGTAGCATAAAGTTAAGGCTTTCTCATGAGCACAAATCCAGCATTATAGTATATGTTGCTTGTGAATAATATTCCTGAACTTAATTACTCCTCTATTTCACACGGGGCAGGACGTATGAGCTCTAGTTGTTTATAATAGCTTACTAGTTTTGGAACAGTTGACAATTTTACATTACACCGTATCGTAATAATAGTACTTATTTATTCCATTTATTATTTATTCGTATATACAGCTATGCACAAAAGTATTGTCGCATGCCTTTAGCTGACATTTCTTTTTTCAGTTATATTGAAACATTGTATAAATTCACTGACTTGCAAAGATATGCAGAATTGCGTAACATATTTGTGTGAAAAATATTTTCCTGATGTGCAACCAAATAAAATAAAATTTTGCGTCGAGAAAAATCGCACCAAGTTGTGAAGTTCCCTCGTTTTCCTCCGCAAAGGGATTTTTTTTTGTAACACAAGGGGAATTTTTAATTCTAGTTTTTGGTAATAAATTAAATGCATAAGAATTTAATGAGAACAGGCATTATTAACTATGTCGATGAGGATCAATTGCGTTTAAAATGTATTGCCACGTATTTTTCTTTAAATAAAGTGACTCAATTTCGGTTCCGTAAACCCAAAGTGTTATAAATGAATGCCAAATGAGACACTTTTTCAAGAAGTTAGAAAGCATCTAATTTTTCTAATGACCATCACTGCCTTCTGCTAGTTATTGAATAAATTACATGATTGGTGCAGTTATTTTAATTTCAATTTTAAGTATGGATACAGTGCAGTCAGGACAGATATTATTAAATTGTTGTAATTTTAAATAATTTATAAAAATATATATTTTCGTCTTGTCAGGTTGTTGGATGGATGTTAAGGACTCATTTCTTACAAATTTATTGAGCTCAGTGTGATGGCAATCTAGCAGGGTTGGAAAAATACATGTTCAAAAAATAATGTGTTCAAAACTTTTTTCTGTGTGTGTGTTTTTTTTTTTTTTTTTGCTTTAAACACGTTCTTTTAAAGGTTGGGGAAATCCACAACTGACGTTACGTTCGGAAGCATAATTACAGAAATAGGCTGCATTTGGGTATGCTTATGGAAATATTTTAAACTGTTTACCTTATGTAGCTTCACAAGAGTGATTGAATTAACGAATTGAAGTCAATGAAGTTGAAAAATTTGTTACCAGATGCGATATATAAGCATTTAAATGTGGTAACTGACGTTACTTGATTCTGACACTCTCTTCATGTTAATCTACAGTGTTCTTAAATTCTCTGATTTTAGTTATAGTAAAAAGTTTTTTTTTTAATGTAAATGTTGATTACAGTCATAGACAGAATATATATAATTTATGCAGTTACATCTATAGATACTAGGGAAAGAAATGATACTTACGAAACGGACGTTACACAATAGGGTAACTGACGTTATATCTCTGGAATTTGTACATAAATTCCGACCTAAATGTAAATTAATAACTACAATTATCCACCTTAGACACGTAGAAAACTTGAAGCGCTACATTTCGGGGCGTTCCATGCCACTTCTCCAGGTTCCAGGGGTAGAGGGGGGGGGGACAACCTAATATAAAACGTAGCTGGGGCAAAGTAAACACTGTAACTCCTTTGCCTCGGTTACATGTTTTTAGATTAGGTTAAGTTTTATTCTCTCCCCTCCTCTTTCCCTGGAACCTGGAGAAGTGGCATGGGACGCCCCGAAATGTAGTGCTATAAGTTTTCCACGTGTCTAAGGTGGATAATTGTAGAACTATTAACTGTTGACACGTGGCGAAGTTTGAAAAAATTAAATATCTGCATTTAAAAACTGGAGAACATCTCTATTGTTGATCGGGATTGGCGGATCTACTGCTTTGATTACATCTCCTTTACTATACCAGTGCTAATCTTTATGTTGTGGCCAGTCCCACCTATTGTCACATTTCCTAAGACAACTGACTAAGTAATCTTGATGATCACATTCTGTTATCAGTCCAGGATGACACTTTTTTCCAAATCTAACTACTACATATTGTCCCTATCCAAAACCACATTATCTAATGTTTTCTGCTCAGATTGAAATGGTGTTTCATAATATAAGACAAAAATGTCTGCAGCAGAAAAAATACTGTTATATTCCTCCATAAATGGACTAATACCACTAGTTTCAACAGATGTGCAATTAAGCTTTCTTGTATAGTGTATCTTGTGGATATTAGGAATTGGTTTTGGGCTATTACTTTCCCACATTGACTGCAATTCTACTATATCTTCAGACATTTCTTGTGATGACACACTTGATATCACAATATTAGGACAAGCTTCACTTGCTATCTTGGCAAATTCGGTAGCAGTATTTACAACAGTTTTGTTTTGTAAAGTTCTTCTGCAAACAAAGCGTTTCACTGTTCCACCCACACTATCAACTGTCCCTTTGCCATGGGCAGTAGCAAAATACTCCAGTCAGCATAGATTAAATTTGCATACACTTTCTCTGGAGTGATAATAAACAATGATAAAATGAAGCGGTGTTTAATTTTCCTGCACCGTCGGAAAATTGAAGCTTCTCTATTTGGTCAACATGTTCATTGTGATAAGCCAAGATATGTTTGTTAATGGAAAACACCGTAAATTTATCATGTAACTCAACACTGACGACCCGGCGTCGGGAAGTGGCGCCCCCTTTGCCCAGTCAGTTTTACTGGCTGCAATCAGCCCTGGCAGCTGCTAACATCGTTGCTGCCTATGGAAAGTCCAACAACAGGGCCAGAGTGCTTCTCTGTTGAGAATTTTTACTTCCCGCTAGCGTAGGGGATTGGCGACCTCATCGCAGGTCTATGGACCGCAACGTGATGATACCATCACATAGCCCGAGCAGCAGACCATCGCTGCTCGTATACGGCGTAGGGAATTGGTGACCCCATAGTCCAGCCGGCTTATGCTGGTTGCAATCATCCCTCGCAGCTAAACACCTACGCTACTTGAAAGGAGGACCAGCAGAGAGGATTTCATTTACTTTCACCTCATTTTCATCCACAAATGAGTCATCATTATTTCATCTCCTCTTGTGCTGCGACTTGCGCCTCCACGCAATGACAAAGGATGTGTTATGGTTATATTTTCATTGACGCTGACCCCTGGGACCCGAGGAAAGGGCGGAACCATTGGATAGCGCCTAGTTCTTAACGGCAGATTCTTGGATGGTCTAGCTCGTTGAGGCTGGGAAGTGCGCCATTGGGGAGCTCTTCGGACCTTTGGTCTCGCCAGCACTGGGCGGAGTGGGTGTCCCAAGTATCCATCAGTCGGGAGTGCAAGTGATTTCGACGTCAAGTCATTGTACTTCGCCTCGATTTGCAGCTTGCTGACAAGGGTGATGAGGGTAGTACCCGGCAGTCTCGTTGGCTCCTCAGAACGAAGACGGAGAAGTGTGGGCATTTACGGCTAACATTCATCATGGCTCCACCACATCCTAACAAGTCGCGCACAGACAAGGAGAAGAAGAAGACCAAGAGACAGAATGAAGAGAAAGTCACTGAAGATAATAGAAAGAAGGCGCATATAGTTACCGAAACAACCAGTGACACCGCCGAGAAAATAGAAGTAGAGGAACAGACAAGTATCGTACCGACTATCAACGATATCTTGTAATTAAGGTAAAGAATGAAGCAGAGAATCCAGGTGGTTTGAAGAGGTTATGCCCTTTCATTATACAAAAAAACAACTTAATTATGTTGCAGGGGAACTTGCACATGTTAAAAAGCTTCGCAACGGCACCTTGCTCGTGGAGACATCCAATAATAAACAGTCAACTAATCTCTTGAAATTGAAGACCGTAGGACCATTCGAAGTTCAAGTTGAACCACACCGTCAACTGAACTTTGGTTAGGGCTTAATATCCTGTTGGGATTTGCAAAATGTCCCTGACGAAGAGATTAAGAGTGAACTAGCTAGCCAAGGTGTAGTCAATGTTAGGCGCATTAAAACTCGAAAGAATGGCGAACTCGAACCCACGAGCTCGCTAATTTTGACATTTGCCATGCCACAACTTCCAAAGGACGTGAAGGCAGCTTTCTTCTGCTTGCCTGTTCGTCCATATATACCGAGTCCGCTCCGCTGTTTTAAATGTCAGCACTATGGACACACCAACACGTCGTGTAAGGCGACCTCTGCTGTATGTGCAATATGCGGTACAAGTAGCCATGGTGCGGATCCTTGCACGTCACTGAAATCTCAGTGTGTTAATTGCAAGGGTGATCACACGGCCTGGTCGCGTGACTTGTCGGTATTTAAAGAGGAAAAACGAATTAGAGAGCTGATGGTGCTAGAGAAAATATCTGCTGGTGATGCAAAACGTCGCGTAAGAGAGTCTCAACGCGCCCTTCCATCTGGTGCGTTTTCCACGGTAGCAGCACGACTACCAGTTAAAACTGTCTCGGTTGGCACCCAGACAGTTCATGTATCAACTCAGACTGAGAGACCTCAGTCTGATAAATTACCAAGCAATCGCCAAGCCTCAGAGACTCATCAAGTTACGCCGATACATGCTCAGAGACAAATGTCTCTTGTGCAGTCTTCTAGGACTCCACGGGCTGTATCTACTCTTCGGGCTAATAAAATTTCACGATCTAGTCGTATGTCACCACTAGCGACGAGCATCGAACGTCTAACTACTGTTCTTGCTACTCAACTAGCTCATCAAAATTCTCCACCTGTCCTTAATGCGCCGAGTTCATCGCTCAAATCAGATATGATTGAGGACGATCTGATGGACTCGGAGTTTACTGTCGTCGGAAAGGGAGGGAAATTTAATAAACCTAGACTTAAAAGGTAATATTTTTATTGATCATCCCAGTGGCTATGCTGCAATGAAATCTTAACAGATTTCATTCCCACTATGAAGAACTGCAAGTCTTGTTATCAGATCTTTCCCCTTTTGTAGTTTGCTTTCATGAAACAAAGTTTAAACCAACTGAATCTGATCTTGAAGAACTCTACACTATATCGCACAGATTTTCCAACTGATGGTCGCGCATGTGGCGGTGTTGCAATTGGTGTTGTTGACACGCTGTATTCAACACATGTCCACATTGCTACGACCCTACAGGCGGTTGCTGTTCCCGTCCACCATGAACAGCATGTTACAATCCTGAATTTGTACATCACAAGGGAACAAAACTTTAAGCTCCTTGACTTCCAGAATCTTTCGCAGCAGTTATCCCAACCTGTAATTTTAGTTGGAGATTTTAATTCCTATAACGTTATTTGGGGTAGTGTTCGTACAGATGTCCGCGGTAGAATAGTTCAATCTTTTATTGACGCTTCAAACTTTGTTTTATTAAATACTGGTGCTAACACGCATTTTAGTTTGGGAAGTGGCACATACTCAGCAATAGATCTGTCTCTCTGCAGTGCAGTTCTTGCACCCATGCTGGCATGGCGTGTACATGACGATCTATGCGGTAGTGACCACTTCCCTGTAATCTTACTTCTTAAACCTTTATCAAGCACCACGAAAGTTACCGCATTGGCATCTGAAGCGTGCTGACTGGACTAAATATGAAACTCGTGTCCAACTAGTTGATCAAGGAGATTTGCCCCTGAATAATTCGATTGAGTACTTGAACCGTGAAATTTTGCGAGCTGCCAGATGTTCCATCCCACAGTCTGGCCGAACGCCACGTCGGCGTCCTGTTCCCTGGTGGAACCATGAGCTCGAATTAGCACGGCGCAGTCGCGCTCTACGGGTGTTCAATCGATATCATACAGCGGCAAATTTGAATTCAGTGCGACAGTCAGAAGCATATACACGACGTCTCATGAAACAAACTCGGCGTAGTTCCTTTCGTGAATACGTATCTTCCATTAATTCACAAACGCCAATTCGAGACGTGTAGGAACGGGTCAGACGTTTGCAAGGCAACTGTCGCTCCGAACCATTGACTGCTCTGAAGCACAACAATGTCTTGCATACTGACCCAGAAGCGATAGCTAATCTTGGAGCAGCCTTCGCAGCAATATCCAGCTCTCAGCACTATAGTGCTAATTTCGTAAACATTAAACTACAGGCAGAGATAATACCTGTACGGTTTCACTCTAATAATTTAGAACAATATAATGTCTCTTTCACTGAGTGGGAACTTGAAACTGCCTTGCGGGATGTCAGAAACACGCCCCCTGGACTGGATGATATTCACTATGAAATGCTGCGACACCTTCCCTCCCAAGGAAAGGTCTTCTTGCTAAATCTCTATAATCAGATCTGGAGAACTGATAGCTTCCCTGCTAGTTGGCGAGAAGCTATTGTAATTCCGATTCTGAAACCTGACAAAGATAAACTAAACCCCACAAGTTACCGGCCCATTGCTTTCACTAGCTGCGTATGCAAGCTTTTTGAGACAATGATAAACCGACGCCTAATGTGTTACTTGGAGCATAACAACTTGCTTTCTAATGATCAGTGTGGGTTTCGCCAATATTGATCAACTGTCGACCATCTTGTCAGGTTAGAGTCTATTGTTCAGAACGCATTCCTCCGGAATGAACATGTTCTTACTGTGTTCTTCGATTTATTATTATTATTAGACTTTTATTTTACATGGCAAAAGTTAAGGCTGATAGCCTTGTCTTCCACTTAACCATGATACATAATTTACATATCAGAAGAAAAATACACATAAATACAAAATCCTAAGTTGATAAAACATATATACAGACACAGTACACACACAGCCTATAACTACGACAAGAATACAATAATATTAGTAATACATGAACCCTTCCATTATAATGAATCTATCTCTCTTCTAACTTCCCCTCCCTTCCCACTTTATCGATACAGACCCAATTTAGAACCCTCTCCACCCCAATCCCCAAATACACCCACACCCATAAACACATACACACAATGTCAAGTTAATAAAACACGAGTTAATACAAGGATAAAGACAAAAAATATTAAATGTACCGCATTTGAAACGAAGGTACAAACTGAAGCACGAGTATGGAGAATATAATAATAATAAAAATCATTCAAATTTAACATTCATTTACACTGATATGAGTAAGTGACAGAAAGTGACTATGAAGCTTATTTCGAAAGCTGCTTAGGGAGCTAGCTGTGCGAACTACCGAAGGAAGATTATTCCACTGCTTGATTCCGAACACCACAAAAGATTTAGAATAGGTATGAGATCTGTGCTTTGGTATTCGCAGGGTGGCATTGATTTTCGAGCGGGTGTT
>JAGDQP010023406.1:0-11578 GCA_022664845.1 Lepisma saccharinum
CCAGTTTTCATCACGAACACCTACTTCTCGAAGATCTCTTCTAATATTGTCCTCCCAACGACGTCTTGGTCTTCCCAATGGTCTCCTTCCATCCGGCCTTCCAACCAGGATAGAATATAATCTTCGTTTTTCCCCATCCGAGCTACATGTCCTGCCCACCTTAGTCGTCACGATTTCATTATTTTTACCTCTGGTGAATCGTACAGTCCGTGGAGTTCTTCATTATGCAATCTCCTCCATTCTCCAGTCATCTCGTCCCGTTTTGGCCCGTATATGTTTCTCAAAACCTTATTTTCAGACACGTGTACTTTATGTTCATCTGCTAGGGTCGTACTCGAGCTTTCGCAACCTTAAAGTATTACCGGTAGAATAACCGTTCTGTATATTTTCAATTTCAATTTCCTTGATATTAATCGCGATGTTAGACGTTTTTGGACTGAATAGAAACACGATACTAACCGACTTTTTATTTTTTCCGTGACCTCATTTTTGCTTGTTACAACTGACAAATCTTCTAAAAATCGCCAATTCTCACCACCTCATCAAGTTACGCCGACGCATACTGAGAGATAAATCGCCCATATGGAGTCTTCTAGGACTCCATGAGCTTTACCTAGTATTCGTGCTTGTAATATTTCAAACCCAGTCGTATGTCACCAGTAACGTTGAGCATAAAACGGCTCACTACTGTTCTGACTACTTAATTAGCTTATCAACAGTCTCCACGTGCCCTTAACGAGCCCAGTTAATATTCCCTAACATCAGATATGATTGAGGAAGCTCTGATGAACTCGGACTTTACTCTAGTCGGAAAGGGGAGAAATTTAAACCTAAACTTAGAAGATGATATTTATCTTGATCTTCATCCCAATGGCTGTACTCCAATAGAATATTAACGGATTTCGTCCCCACTATGAAGAACTGCATGTCTTGTTATGAGATATTTTCCCTGTTATAGTCTGCTTTCAGGAAACAAAGTTTAAAACAACTGAATCTGTGATTTTAAACAACTATACACTATATTGCACAGATTATCCAACTGATAGTCGTGCATGTGGCGGCGTCGCAATTTGTGTTGTTGACACGCTATATTCAATACCTGTGCACATCGCTACCAACCTACAAGCAGTTGCTGTTCGCGTCCACCTTGATCAGCATGTTACAACCCTGAATTTGTACATCACAAAGGAACAAGACTTTACACTCCTTGATCTCCAGAATCTGTTCCAGCAGTTACCCCACCCTATTATTTTAGTTGGGGATCTTAATTTTTATAACTTGATTTGGGGTAGTATACGTACAGATGTCCGCTGTAGAATAGTTGAATCTTTTATGACGCTTCAAACTTTCGAACTTAGTTTTATTAAATACTGGTGCTACTACGCATTTTAGTTTGGTAAGTAGCACATACTCAGCGATAGACCTGTCTCTCTGCACTGCAGTTCTTGCACCCATACTGGCATGCGTATACATGATGATCTATGTGGTAGTGACCACTTTCCAGTAATTTTAGACTTTTTAAATCTTTATCAAGCACCACGAAAATTACCACATTGGCATATGAAACGTGCAGACTGGAATACATACGAAACTTGTATCCAGCTAGCTGATCAAGGATATTTGCCCCGGAATGATTCGATTGAGTACTTAAACTGTGAAATTTACGAGCTGCCAGTTATTCCATCCCACAGTCTGGCCGAACGCCACATCGGAGTTCTGTTCTCTGGTGGAACCAAGTGCTCGAACTAGTACTGTTCAGCGGAATGCGGATGTTCAGTCGATATCCTACAGCGGCAAATTTGAATGCAGCTCGACAGTCACAAGTTTATATTCGACGTCTCATGAAACAAACCCGGCGTACGTCTTTTTGCGAGTACGCATCTTCCATTAATTTACAAACGTCAATTTGAGACGTGTGAGAATGGATCAGACGTCTGCAAGGCAACTGTCGCTCCGAGCCATTGACCACTCTGAAGCACAACAATGTCTTGCATGCATACTGACCCAGAAGAGATAGCTAATTTTCTTGGAGCAACCTTCGCAGCAATATTCTCAGCACTATAGTGCTAATTTCGTAAATATAAAACGTCAGGCAGAGTTGTTCCTCTACGTTTCCACTTTAGAACCGTATGTATAATGCATGTCATTTTTAATTTTTAATCATATAATGTCTCTTTTCACTGACTGGGAACTTGAAACTGCCTTGCGGGATGTTAGAAACACATCCCCTAGACTGGATGATATACTATATGAAATGCTGCGACACCTTCCCTCGCAAGGAAAGGTCTTCTTGCTAAATCTTTATAACCAGATCTGGAGGACCAATAGTTTCCCTGCTAGTTGGCGAGAAGCTATTGTAATCCCCATTCTGAAACCTGACAAAGATAAATTAACTCCCACAAGTTACCTGCCCATTGCTCTCACTAGCTGCATATGCAATCTATTTGAGAGAATGATAAACCGCCGACTAATGTGGTACTTGGAGCATACCAACTTGCCTTCTAATCATCAGTGTGGGTTTCGACAATTATCAACTGTCGACCACCTTGTCAGGTTAGAGTCTATTGTTCAGAATGCGTTCTTCCGCAATGAACACACTCTAGCTGTGTTCTTTGGTTTAGAGAAGGCTTATAGTACCACGGGGAGATATGGCATATTACACCAACTTTATGACGGGGTATTAGGGACCACATGGCCCATTTTATTTAAAATTTTGTTTGAGATGGTTACTTTCATGTTCGTGGTGGTGATCGTTTCTCAGAGCGTTATTGACAGGAGAACGGCGTACCAACGGCTTATTCCTCTGCACTATTTTCTGCCTTACATACACTTGATAGTGTTCATCATGCTGGAATTCGACTCTCCACTGGCACGTATCACACAAGTCCTGCCACCAGTCTTTGTGTCGATGCCGCCAAACCACCTTTCGAGATTCACCGGATGTACGTACCATGTGCTGAGCTACTTCTTCAAGATATCATCTTTAGTTGTACATCCAGCACATCATTTCGCAGTGAACCTGGTACAACGAGGACTTTATGAACGCTCTGGTCACGCTACCCGACCACTTGGCATTCGAACATCTGAGTTGTTGGCGAATCTGAATGCAGACCATCCAACTGTCTGCCGTGTCCATTTTAGTCTCCGTCCCCCGTCGACACTTGCTCGTCCACGGATTGATCTCTTTGTCAACTTTAAAGAAATCGGAGACATCTATGATTGAGTTCCAGCAACGTTTTCGTGAGCTGCAGTCAGTACCCGAATTTCATCGCTGTTTTTACAGATGGGTCCAAATCAGAAGAATCTGTTGGATGCGCGTTTGTTATAGATGGGGAATCCCGCCAATTTTGTCTTAATCCCAAAGCCAGTATTTTTGCTGCTGAGCTATATGCTCTTTTAAAGGCTTTGTATTTTAGTCTTGTTCGTTGTTTCAACCACATCCTTGTTTGGGCAAATTCGCTCAGTGTTGTTCGAAGCCTCGAAAATGTATTCTAAGCATCCGCTCGTGCAAGAAACCCTATGTAAGGCATACGTCATCTGCTCTGCTGATGGTGAGGTTGTCTTTTCCTGGATACCAGTCATCTCAGACAACGTTATAGCATCCCCAATCACATTGCGTCATTGCTAGGGGATGAACCAGATATGTTGCAGAGAGTTTTTATGTATATTCGAGAGACAGGTCTATTTGAGATAATTATGCCCTTTAGCTGTTAAATTTTATGTTACCTTACTGTTTTATTTTGTGAAGGCCCATTTACAGCCTTCAGGTTTTTAAGTTGTTATGCTAAAGACTCTATACATCTTGAGTTCTTTATTAATCGTTACACTGGCCATTTACACCAGTAAACAATTTCTGAAGACCTTTTACATCTTCAGCTTTTATATGATTTTAGTATTTTATCCAATTAACAGCTAATTTATGACGTGACAAAGAAAAGGGGCTTCCCCCGTATCGGAAAGGGCGTTTTATGCTGTTACCGCCCATAAAATTCCTTTTTATCTTATCTTCAAGTTTAAAGACCACAATACTCCGCGGGAAAGAGGTGAGGAAGGAGGCGGCCGGGGCCCATATTTTATCTTGGCATTCCCTTTAGCAAGAACGAGTTAAAAAGAGTTCGAGCTAGAGCTTTGTTCTCTGTGCAGATTCACAGACATCGACTAGATCGCGAGGACTTCGTATATTCTCTTACTCTTAACATATTTCTGTACTTAATTCACATGTTTATCTTACATGCGTCGCAATGAAGAAATAATATGTTGCAGAGTTAATAAATTCTTAACGTTCTCGACATATGCCTCAGTTACTTATGTGCTTAGAGGCATAATTGCTGTAAGAAGGTCATAGCCGTTTCCTTTTAGCTGGCAATTAAGTAGAAATATTTTGTGTTCCACTTCCCAAGGCAGATATTATCAACAGTCTCTTGTTAGATACTTTTCCAGTTGTACTGCTCGTAATCTTCAAGGACGCATAGAGTTGTTTGGTTGTGAAGTTGTACATGACATGTGTCTATATATATATGAGTGTGTGCGCGCTTTGTGAGAGAGATTATGTGATGTTCTGTTGTGTTTGTGTATGTCGTAACCACAAGGGAATGCTCTCTTAAAGACGTTTCCGCACTATTCAACGTTTCCATTGTCTTTCATAATTTGTGGTTTCCACATCACACAATGCAAATTAGGGAAACTGCAGAAAAGATCAACCACTATTTCTTGCGTATGAAGATACTTTGTTAGCTAAGAGGAGCTGGAAGAGCACGAGGTAAAAACAGGGGGGAAGGGCAGGAGTAAAGCTCGGGGCCTGATTCAAGGGAATTACTTACTACACAAGATATCCCGTAGACGGTAGACCTCATGAAAGAAAAATTCTGTAATATTTTTTTTGGACTCAGCAATAAATGAAAATAGGAGCTGCATTTTAAAAAGTTGAACGAAGACTATTTTATACACACCACGATTCTGGGTAAAAAGTCCAGAGTAATACTACATATGAATTTGAATTTAGGTCAGTTCCACAGAAAATATATAATCTGTCTCAAATGTGACACTTTATAATGAAACTTTTTTTTTAAATGAGTGCATACACGATCAAGTAAAAGCCGGCCTGATGGCCGTGCGGTCTACCCATATAAAAATTAAGTTTACTAAAGTTTTACGATCAAGTAAAAAATAAAAATGTCAGGAATAAAGATTTCGCTGAATATTAAATCTGTAAATTCATAGTTCTTGAAAGAAAGTGGATGTTAAAACATGTAAGTGTCCGAACGATAACCCCAACATGTGCATTTAATCTTCATCTATTAACTGAGGACGCAAAAACCCTAGGAGCCTTTCATTTTACCAAAATTAACAAAATGACAGTAACTTTCCAATTACACAGTTGGCAGTCAATTCTTTTCACTCTACCCAGTTAGGATATTTAGAAAATGTCAGAGAATTATGTGTAAACATCTCATACTTCATGATGGAATGACTTAATTTTATTAGAAATAATAGTAGTAACCAAGCACACGAGTACAAAGTTCTTTCGTAACCTGGAAATATGTTGAGGCCCAATCGAACAAGTTTGATTATTTTTCAATCCAACTATGTTAATACGAGAAATGTCTAGGTAAAAATGACAATAGCTCTTTTCCTTCATATTAGTTATACCCTGATGGAAATATCAATGAGTTAGACGGGAACAAATCAAGAGCTATATTTGCAAATGTTTTCTGTAGCCAATCGACGTGGTGTATTGTGGTAGGGTGGTCATTCGCCATGCTTTTGGACGGACAATCCTGCTTTTAGTGGCCACGTGCTGTATCCGGCTTAACAGACGAGCCGGACGCTGATTTGGCCTCCTTTTAGTTGTTTCATTGGAAAATATTTGAGATGCTGGATGCAAGAAGTGGCTTTCTGACTACAACACTTTATTCTGTTCTTCCATCCTTTATCCACATAATCACAACATTTTATTTCAACATTTTGAAAATTAAGATCAGGAGAAGCCAAAATATGAAAGACTGCAAATGCCTTGTTTTATAGAACACTATGATGGTTTTCCTCTCTGTGTTATAAGATCTGGTATCATGGACACTGACTTCAGTTGCTGATGTTTGAAATTATTGCACAGCTGCTTTTCCACTTACAGTCTGTGTTTGTTGGTACAGGAGTCTACAAGCTCTATGAGTGGTTTTCGGATTCTTCAGTTTCTGAAGATTTTCAGAGTGTTGTTGAAGAAAAAGTGAAAGGTTCAAAGAAGCATGTTAGTAAAAGTGTGTGCACAAGAATTGCAGCTACACGCAGAAAAATCCAGTAACAGGCAGTCAGTCAAATATTCAGTTCCATATGGGATAGTAGAACATAAGGTAATGCCAACTGAACTTTTTTTAGTTAAAGATATTTAGTGAACGGAACAGTATGTTCAGTAAGCAGTGTACTAGACGTTATAGTGCCTATTACTGGACGCATATAGTAAAACAGTATTGACTAGCGAAAAAATAGAGGTCTGGAGTGGGGTTCGAACACACGAACGTGATAGTTGTTTGTTCATTGTCCAACGCTCTACTCCTGATCCACCGTTTCTACTGTTGAACGGAGTACATGTTACTAGTCCCTTTATGTTACGAAAACAGTTTCCGGAGTAAAGACATTTATGTAGACTTTAATTATTCGAAACTTGAAAATTTTATTAATTGATCCTGTGTTGGAATAGAGATATGAGGAAAACTGATTCGTGATTTTACAGAAGTGAGACACCTCAAGAGTAGCATAATGACGTTTACTTTACTGTTCGGGTCGACGACATTTCTCAAACATACTGGCTGCCAATTTCCAAGACTTTCAATGAATATACTTTCCACTGGATGTATGGCAGCAGCAACTATAACAGCTCAGTTACGTTCTCCTCATTACGCATTTGGCACCTGTTACTGTTAATGTTTAGTAACAGGTTGCATAATACATAGTAACTGGCATCAGACATGTTTTGTTGGAGTTCAACCAAACATCGTTCAGTTCTTGGTACTATATTGTTCAGTATCTGTTACTCTAGGTTTAGTTGCGTTTACCAGAACCCTTTTTACCATTTGTGTTTCGCTGCATGTACCATACAAGTTGGCTCTTATCCAGTTCGTAGTACCAGATCTTTTGTCGGCGGTACCAGGAAACCCTTAACTGGACTTGTTTAGTTAAAATTTATGGATCGATTTTTCTGTGTGTAAAGTCAGGAGAGATTCAGGTAAATAATTATATTTCAAGAAGTGAGACAGTCAAGTCTTTCAAAGAAAGCAATTTAAATCAGTCAATAACTGTTGTAACGAGGTAACAAACAATATTTTTTTATTTCAAGTGGTGTCGATGATGATCATGAAAATAGTGACAATTTGAATTTGAATTTGAATTTGAATTTATTTATTTCCTATAGGGATCTATGACTCAGGCTGGAATAAGATAAGAGAAAGGATGCAGCAAGGGGTCGGCCAGGGTCTAAGTCAAAGGTATCATCGTGGCATTTGCTTTCTGTTACTCAGGAGAAACCCTTGTAAAGCACAGTAAAAAATGGTCGGCCGCTGGTTACGAACCTCTGAAACTCCTGAATGTGAAGCGAACGCTCTACGGTGAAAAGTGTGACACTGTAGAGTTTTACCTCAGAGTGGCGCGCTCTCTTTCTGTGCGTGTGGTCACAGGTGCAATTCCCGCTGGGTAAATTGAACGGAGTGGTTCGGACTGAGCCACTTTATCAGAAACTGTAGGTACCGTCTGTCCTTAGAAGCTCACCAGCTCGTTTAGGAACTTAATAATAATTCATTCTTACAATTTACTCATATAGTTACTATCAACATGCATTCCTATAATTCTAAAACAGTATTATTTTATCATTACTATAGGCCTTGTGGTTTTCATGAGGTTAACTACGGATAGGAGATTTTCCTTGCTTTTGCTATTAAGCTTTAAGATAAAAAAAAAATAGTTTTTCTGTTTTGTTTTTTCTTACATCGCTTAAGTTTACTGGTGTTCTCTGCAAGAAGGGCACGTGGATGGTACTTTATGTTACTACTTTTCCAGTATTTATTTTTAATTTGAGTTGCAAAAGTAAATTGGTACTAAGCATAACCATGTTTAATATGGAATAGGTATAGTTTTCTTCGAGTTGATTCAATACATTTGTTAAGATTCCAATATTTTCAACATCGATTTTCTACAAGTTGTAACTTCGGAGAAGTGCCCTTTTTCCACCCAACCCTTCATTTAACTTATCATCATTTTAGTAGTTTCAGTCTGAGTCATTTCCAGAATTTGTAAATTTTGTTAGTAAATTTCACTATATTTCAGAACAGTACACTTTTAGCCGCTAGATTCCTTAAAAAGCTTAGTTTTAGCGGGAAATCAGCTAAAAGGGTTATAGTGAACTTCGTTGCTGATGATATTATAATAGACAATTTGAACACGTAATCGTTACTCTGATGGTTCGTATCATTTACGCTTCAAATTACTTTTTTGATTTTATACGTATTTGCTAACTCAATATACTTATCGTTTAGGAATCACAACAAAAGGTATGGCTAAACTTTACGTTCCTTGATAGCCAAGCTATAAACAATAGACCTTTTAAACCCGCTCAGTCCGTCCGCCTCTCCGCCTGTCTCCCCATGTCCAGAAATTAAATCTCAGGAACCACAAGGTGTAAAGCGGCATCGTTGGAAAGATCTTGGCAGGACTAGCTCAGAGCCCCGGGACCGTCTTGGTTGATGCTGTGGGTCAGTGTTTCTTCAAAAATCAGTATTCGATACAATGGAAAAATACTGTGGGTGTTATCGTGCCCAACATCCCGGTTGTCAGTGTTATAAATGTATTTTAAAATGGAAATTTTCAATTTGCTTTCTTAAATTTGGACGTATTCTTAGCCAATTTGGAGTAAATATTCTTCGACACATTAGGAAAATAATGTGGATATTCTCGTCCCTAAGCAACCCCAGTTGTCAGTGTTTCCAACCGATTTTATGAAAATTAATGTCAGCGTGTCGGAGATACTATCAAGAGACCGGAGCCTTCGCCCTTATTATTAGAATCGCAGCGCAAATTTGTTTCAAATGAAGATTCCCATATGGTATTGCATTTTAAGTTTATTTAGCTTGTCACAAAGTGCCCGGCTTTTTAACCATACCGAATAGTCACACTATGTGGTCAGAAGCAGTGATTAAGTTGACAGTACATTTGATGTCGTGATCGAATC
Source organism: Lepisma saccharinum (assembly GCA_022664845.1). Lineage (NCBI taxonomy): Eukaryota > Metazoa > Arthropoda > Insecta > Zygentoma > Lepismatidae > Lepisma > Lepisma saccharinum. The sequence goes on from JAGDQP010023406.1 coordinate 9,215, forward strand.
GTGACTGCGACGTAACTACTTTTGTTTGGATTTAATGCCAATAACTTAGTTAAGATAGACGGGCAGAATTAATCGACTACTAAATAACTCATTTCTTCCAATTTCATCAAAGTTTTACAGTAAACAAATATCATAGTAGATGTGTATGAATATGCTCGCTTTCTTTTAATCGTGTACATCCATTTGCATTTAATTTGAATTTATTGGTTTCAGATTTAATTTCCATAACAAGTCTCATCCCTAGAAAGCAACGTTTTACCATTAGGTTATTAATTATATAGTAAACTTCAAGGAACCTGATTGCATTTTAGTCTCAGAAGAAAAGAGAAGAAGATAATATATATGTGAATTATTGTTTTAGTTTTTCATATTTCTAGTTCCTGTTTCAGGTTATTAATGATTTCGGCGCGTCTTTTTGTATTATATCGCATTATTTGTTGTTAAATTCAAGGAAGGACTACCTCACTTGGCGAAACAAATGCTCCGAAGTCCTAATAAGAACCATTGTAGTGTTGTCATTTTGCTTTTATTGCTTGGTTCTTTTTCAATATTCTGTGCAATAATTATGATGGAATTATAGGCCATGTAGTGTTAGAGAAATGCTCTAGCATTTTTTAGACAACAGAGATTGTAGAGACCTGAAACCAGGTAATACCGTAATATTATTAAATTTGTTCCTTGTTAATTGATTAATTGCTTTTGTAGAGATGAATATCCAACAGATATAGAAAAAAACATGTTGTGGTAAACATGTAATACGTCAATTCTGGCGATCTTTGAATAGTTATTCCTACACATCAACCGCAGTTAATCTTTCTTGAGTCAAAAAGAAGCTTCAGATCTATCTTTAGCTACAATGCGTAAGGAACATTTAAAAAGAATATTTTGCAGCTGCACAAATGACTCAACATTTGATCACTTCTTGTGTGTTTTCACCTCCGACCACTGCTTGAATACTTTTTTTTGTAAACTTCTGTACACTTTTTTACACAACTTAGAGTATATCAATAACCGGTTCTTGTAGCATGGAAAAAAACGCGGGACGATACAAGTTCCTCGGGCTGTTTCGGGGATATTAGTTTAACCCACCGCCTGCTCAATCTATAGATTCAGCAGGCGGTGGTTTAACCACTTAAACTACGAAAAAAGTAAATTTTTCACTTTTCCCACTATAAATTGAATTTTGAATTTGAATTTATTGATGGCATTTAGGCAATTATGGCTCAGGCCAAGATAGGGTAGGGAGAAGATATGGGAAGGAATTCGACCAGGACATAGTTTTAAAGATAACATCTTGGCATTAACCTGGTGTGACTGAGTAAAAATAAATCTAGGAAGACCTCAGTCAGCATGGTCGGCCGGTGGAACCGAAACCAGGACCTCCCGAATGAGAAGCCGTAAACTTTACCAACGCTTTACCAACTGAGCTATGGATGTTCGGAACTATACTGAAAATGTTTGAGGTAAAATTCGGTAAGCCTGGGTTCATTAGGAAATATTGTGAACAAGATGGGCAAAAGAAGTGTTTGAACTCACCTGTAGAAGGACATTATAACTCTCCACACCTCTTGTACACATAACTTACACACCTACTTTGAGTAGAAAACTAAGCATTTCTGAACAGAAAATTGTGTACAAGTGTATTATCAAATTTTATTTATAACATCAAAATTAACTTTTTTTTTAAATATTTGGTTTGAAGAGAGAATGCATTTTCTGCCAAAGAGCGTGCTTTCCTTTCCCCACGACTAAAAGTAGGTATTCTTATTTTTCGAGGGGAGAAAGATTTCAAGCATTTATGAGGCTTAATACAAGGTGGTAGGTAAACAAGTGATAGGATAAAGATATAGAAAGTGAATTAAGAATACCACTGTAGTGTTTACAACACACACACATTTAAACGCTGCATTATCACTATTAAAATATATTGATCAATTTATTACCACCACTACTAAATATGGAATACATTGGATGTTTCGGAAACTGAACTTACTCCGTCTTCAGTAATTGATGAAGCAAGAATGTTATGTGTGATACCTTTCGATTAAAGTTTCTAACTCTTGACTTTAACACAAAATATAGAATTGAACAGAAAACCCGGAACTAGAGATCTTGTTAAAATATAAAAAGGTGCTAAAATCTAAATATTTTCTTTAACCCAGAAACTAAATGTTCTACTCTTTGTTCCATTATTACCATTATCTTTGGTTTCAAGTTTTTCAGTTCTTTCCGTATTTTGTTAAAATCAGCAATTAAAAAAAAATAGTTCAACAGTATACAACATAATCTTCTTGCTTTAATAATTTACTACATTATCTACAGACGAAGTCAGACTAGATTCCGAAACGTCGTATATTCACACTA
>JAGDQP010023406.1:11978-22120 GCA_022664845.1 Lepisma saccharinum
AACTATATTTTTTAAAGTGCTGCAATAAACATCCTTAGTCTGTTATTTGAAATTGCAAAGAGAATGGGCTTGATTTAAGAGCGAATTGATGTGTGAAAGGGGATTCTGGTGGTCTTTAAAATACAAAGCAAACGGAAGTTTCATATGTTGCTTTCGTTTTCGTAGACAACTCTGTATCGACAAACCTAACTGTCACACTTCTTGTACACTTTAAACGAGCTTCAGTGTAGAGTAAACGCGGGCAAAGTGGCACACTGTTGATTTAGTACGTCATAACTTTGGGACAGAAATCGATAACTAAATGTCTAATACAACGATGTAAACCTTCGAATCTCTCTCTGACATCAATATTTATTAGAGGTATGTGAAATTCAATTTTGCCCGGCACTATGCGGTTAAAATGAAGTATACCTTGGTACCGATTTAATATTTTAATGTGATAATCTACGGTTTATCATGGTGTAGCGATATGTAAACAATTAAATATTATTTTAAAATGTTATCCAAATGGAATAAAAAAGTATAATAACAATAAAATTCTGGGTTGTTTAATGTTTTGTCATTTCCCATGTAGAAGCTATTCCATGTGGAATGTAAAGGTAACGCTTCACATTTTCTTGACCTACGGTACGAAGTGAGGTGGGGTGGTCAGTCCCACGCTCGATCGCCTTTACCTTCCCAAGTTTTGTATTCTGGTACTCAGTTTGATAGGAGGCTGAGTGGACCTCAGAGCGCATGGGGACACTGTGAGAAAAGTCTCCAGTGTCCTGGCCGGGACTTGAACCCGGGCCGCCCGATTCGTAGTCAGACGCGCTACCACCTGAGCTACGGCGACTCCAACCCCGCTTTAATACTTTTCTAATATTTAGGCCATATATACAACGTTAGTGAATCTTTTGTAACATCATTTCTTGGTAGTATGACAAAGATATTAGGGCAGTCACCTAATATAATTATAAATTAATCCTGGATATATTGCAAGACCTGGCAGCGTATTCTTCACCACTGTCTGTAAAGTTGACTCACCTACAGGGGCTTCCTCTATTCTACTCGCGCACCGAGCAGCAAACATACGTTTACATTACGTCATAGAGTTGCCGTAGTACCAACTGAAAATATTATCGTTGCGCGTGTTCTATGAAACAACGAAATTTCTCTTTGCCTGTCTTTCCCTTACTTGTACATTTGTGCATTATGACTTAATAAACCCTGGTGCACTCATTTTTGCATCGAATCTCAATTTAAGCTTATAACGAGAAACTGACGAATTGACTCTGTTCTTTATAGCTCAGTTGGTAAAGGAGCAAATCATGACAGTAAGCGCTTGTGAAGAATAGAGTTCACCTTTTTAGCCGTTTCTTGAATTAACGCATAAAGAGTACTCGGAACCCGCTATGCTTCAATTAGCTATATAATATAGTGAATAAAACGTTGGATCTGTGTGTCAGTGGTACGTGGTTCGATTCCTATTGATCCGATCAATTTCTTTATACACAATTAAAACACTGGTCGTAAAATTCACTGGCATTGGTAAGAAAAGTCAGGTTAGTCCATTTCTCTTCATTATATGCAATGAAAACATTCAGGAAAAACTAGCATGAAAAAAGTCCGGATACATGAAAAACTAGCATGAAAAAAGTTACTCTCATGATCCAAGCGTGGTTGGTTAAGACTCTGTACAAGCTCATTCGATTTTTGAAAATAAAGAAGAAAAAAAAGTAAATATATTATTAAAATGATGTAAGTCAAGTAGAGTAGTACTTACGGAATTTTGTGATATGAAGGGAGTGTTGTACTTTTAGCTAAGATATTTGACTGCCAGCAAATTATGACGTAATAGCATAGACTTCATAATAGATAGACTTAGTACGCTTACCCATTTCTGTCTGCGCTAAAACTAATGGGTTTTTGTTCAGAGCACGTGATTTTGAATTCATTCGCTAGACGTCAGACGTGACGTTTGAATTCAGACGTCATATTCTATTATGAGGTCTATGTCAGAGCTACCTAGCGGATGAGTTCAAAATTAAGTGCTCTGAACAAAACCTATTATTTTTAGCGCAGATAGAAATGGGGAAGTGTGCTAAGTCTATCTATTATGATGTATATGGTAATACGTAGTCAAACATCTCGGTAGTCAGATATCTTGGCCTAAAGTAACTTCTTTGCAACACTGATCGCTTGATAATACAGCATTCCATAATAACAACCTTGCCTGCTTTCCCAAATTGTAATAATATGTTTTCAAAAATAAACAGGGGACATCAGCTTAATGCAGATTTTGTATTGGGTTGTATAAGAAAATTCGATATCTTACTCCAGAGTAAATAACTGCTTCCCAGAGTCAAAATATCATCCATCACATACTGGATCAAATCTTTCGGACTGGACTAAATCTATGGTTCACCCCTGGTCAAAGCAGATAGACAGATTAATGGAGATTTGTTCAGCTGTGTCTTTGTGTAGCAGACGTACAACAATATTTATAAGGAATCATACGCAGACAGAATTTGAGCTTTATATGCAGGATTTATTTTTCAGATGAAACTGGATGTTGGAAACTACTAAACAAAATAATTGAATCAGTCATTTCGGAAATCCCATATTTATACAATGTTCTTGAGTCAGGCCTTTAACAGTGTTGCACACAAGAATAATAGAATACTTGAAAATGAATTAATGTTAGTTTCTGGAAATTTTCAATAGCGGCGAAATGACCATTTCAAAATTACAGGTTCAATTATCAGTTAATTTGTTATCTAGTGTAAAAAGTAGTCAGTTGGTTTCATTTATTCTGTAAGTTCTAGGCTTCACAGTTCTTGTAATTCTGCGAAGAGACTTCTAAATTTCAACAGAATGCTGTATTATTTTATTAGCCATTATATATTCAGCTTATTACCAACAAAATTAAACTTAAGTATGTTCAAGAAATCTTAACATTGTTCTGACTAAAATTAGAGCAGGTAGTGAAATTTTTGTTTTGAACCGGCCTGCTTGAATACGTTGCTTTGTGTAGTACTCCTGTTTAGTTCTGTGGAATAATTTCGAAAGATGTTCGTGTTTAGGAATAATGTTTCATGCTTCTTCGTAGTACAGAATACAGATATCATGAATAAAACATAAACAGATTGCTCCGAAGTCAAAAGGTTAGGGATACAAGAGCGAGTATGAGACGAGAAAGAAATTGTATATAGAGGCAGTAATCTTTATCAAGAAGAGTTTTCTGTCGATAACTGCGGATAGTTTACGGCAAATTCATCCGGTTCCCTCTGTTTAGCTTTTCATGCTCTTTTTGACGTAGTCTATGGCTTTTCTTCTACAGAGGACTTCACATCTTGTTTCCTATTCACAAACCATAGTTAAGTAAATAAATAGATTTGGAACTGTAATGAAGAAGCAATGTATCGCTGCCCGTCAATAATACCGTCACAGTAGTAGATGCCAGACTGTTTGTTGTACGGGTTTTGAAACTATCATTGACCATATTCGGTGGATGTAACAGGATGAGGTTGTTGCAGGAGGATGTTAGAGGAGTAGGGAAGGCGATCTTGGGAAGATATGTTTATAGAAAGCATAGAACTGGAATGAAGATGATATGAAATTGATTTGATTAATTATTGATTTAAATAAATCGATTTTTTTAATTGTCATTTGCGATGTTGTTGTACTGCTGTCGCGTTCCGCTGTCCGCGCTGATCGCAAGACCTTGTCTCAAGCGCCCATGAAAAGCGTAGAACGCGATGTGATAGATTAAATTTATTGTAGCATATGGATTTTTACTAAGGGAATTAGATATATTTTTAGGGTGAGATTCATGATTTTATTTTGACGGTGGCACATTCGTCGTAAACACGCAGGATATATGTTTCCGTGCCTTATGTGTAGAAGATCCATTGCAAACTAATTTTGTCCTCGTACAACTTTTGATGTTTTGGGGGGTCACGATTTGCGCATGCGCAGACTTGTTTGTTATGATTGGAGCAATATTTCTTTGCTTTACAACTTTGGTCCTCGGGGAACGTGCTAAAACATGCCTCGGCTTTTCTTGGAATTTGAGTGTGTAGGTGTTCTTTTAAAGGCAGGTGTTTGTTTATTTTTGTTTGCTGCATTGTTAAGCTCAATAACGTGTTATGTCTTGTTTCTTTTTATGCCTGCCGCTTGATTGACAGCGACGCCAGTTCAATGACATTTTTGTTACTTTAACAAAGGGTCGACGCGAAGTTTTTTGTTGTTTCGCACCTATGGTGCTCAGGGAGAGGAAACAAGTTTTTTATGTCAGCCGCTTGATTGACAGCGGTGCCAGTTGAATGACCTTTAACAACTAATGTTTGTTTCCCTCCTTTTGATGCTCAGGAACGTGTTTCAACAGACTTCGGCTTTTCTTGGAATTCGAGTGTGCAGGTGTTCATTTATTTTTGTGTGCTGCTTTGTTTCTTTTTATGTCTGCCTGTTGATTGAAGGAGGCGTCAGTTGAATTGCATTTAAAATTTTGTCTATTCTTTCGCTTCTTTTGATACTCGGAGCGTGTTACCACCTGCTCCGGCTTTTCTAAAAAAATAACTTTGCAGGTGTTCGTTTATTTTGTTTGTGTTATTGCTATGATTGCGAACGTACTAGAAGTTGTTTCTACGCATTCTTGATGATAGCAGGTGATTACAGAACCAGTTTATCTTGTTACTTACAAAATAACTCATCATGTGTAAGGCTGTTTTACCTTACAATTTTTGTGTGCAGTTGTGATTTAACTATAATATTGAACACTAATAAAAAGTATCATGTGATTTTATGAAGACCGCCGCTTGCTGGAAACTGAAAACTTGTTGCCGGATTAGATAAGATAAAATGAATTGTATGGGCGGTAACAACACTATGGCTTACGCCCTTCCCGACTTTTGCCGGAGAATAAAGCCTCATTTGGCACTATTTCACATGGTGGGTTATGGTCAAGTTTGGGACTAGTATTTGTTTGAGAGAGTGATAGTACGAATGAGACTGAAGCTGTCATGACGGAGAATAAAGCAAATGCAGCTGAAAAGAATTGCAGTGAATCGGCGTTAAGTGTAAAAAGTGGAACTGATTCAGGATAATGTGAATTATTGTGGGTACGTAAAGAATATAATTCATGAGCTATGTATTCTTAAAACTATCGAGAAATGGGATTATAAAAACAATTGTTCCTTATTGTGTACAGAGTGTTTTTCTAATATTTCTTATCAATTAGATCACCATTGCGTTTTTTCTTTGGTAAGTGAAGAAATGGAATTAAGAAAACGTACATGGAAAGTGATTATGCATCCTATTAAATTTTAGGAATTTTTAATACATATATTTCGAAACATTATTATTTCAATAATATTGAAATTTTTCAGTGTTTTCTCCATAGATTACTTTTATATAAAGAGGAAGTTGTAAGGAATAAACTAATTGAGAAAGATATTAATACTGAGCCTCATACCTTAAGTGTAGAAGTTAAGTTTGTTGCTGTTAATACTGCAACTGAAAATCCTTGTGCTTGTGGAAATAACTCGATTGAAGAACAGTGTGTTTTGAAGCCATTGAAAAATGGAAATATAAAAATTGTGCATTGATGTGTACAGACTGCTATTGTAATGCTCCTAAACGATTAAAACATCGTGTCTTTATTCAATCAAAAGGTCCAGTAAAGCTTTTGAACAATCGTACATGGAGACTGGTAATGGATCCTATTAACTTATTAGTAATTTACAATGGATATCTATTAAAACTTGTAAAGGTTGATAATATTTAAATTTTTTAATATAAAAATTTAATTTGCGGAAGTTACTGAACGTAAAGTAGAACAGGTAAGATATAAACTAATTCAGAAAGATATTGATGCAGAGCCTACTAGTAATTAAAACTGTAATTTTATCATAACGGGTATAATCTTTTGAACATAGGAAACGATTTAATATATACATCATGTATGTATTTTAGAAGTATTTTAAATGTTTCTATAGTTTGAAAAAATCAATGAAAAATTACAACATATAATCATACTCACCATTCAAGTTAAACTATCTTATGCCAGCTTTTGCTCCCATCATTTATATTTTTCCTCCCTTATATTTTTGTAGCCTAATAGCCATCCTAAAACGTACATAATCAGAATTTTTCTGTAAAAAAGGATATGATAAAATACTATTTCTGCTTCATTTTCCTCCTTGTAAAAGAGAAAGTATCTTTTCATTGGACGTTAAAAGTAAGATGCTGAATGGTTGTCATCAGCATCTGCATTAATAGACTTGTAATACTAATAGGTAAACCAATCTCAGTTTATTATATGTTCGCAAAGCTTATTGTGGTGCGATGAGACTTGCTCATCAGACAGTTTTTTTGGTGTAAAAGAAGCAGAACGTGCAGCCTTAGCTTTGCTGAATATTGAAAATATATCTCCTAGGCCTTCATTAGTGACTACTTTTCATTGTCTTATTGAACCTTCAGTGAAAGTGAACAGTGGTTCACAGCGTGAAACAAACTTTGATTTTTCAAATACAGCTGAAAGTGATTTCTATAGTGGGATCTTTTTTCTGAATCAAACTTTGTTTTCTCTGATGATGATTTCCAGAATGAATCTTTACCACCTTTGAAAAATTCTTCTGAATTAAACCCTAATGCTACTGAAACTATTTCTTCTAAAAGTGATGGAAATCCTAATATGCCGTCTTGTCAGTGCAGGATTAATGTTATTGACGAACTTTGGATTTGGGAAGCCAAAGATCATTTTACTTTTTACTTTACCTTTAATTTGTTCAGCCTGTTTCCACAATATTCCTAACCAGTTAGCGCATGCTTGTCTGCATTGTGACTTGAATGAAGTTGAACGTAGTGAATTTTTTAATAATTGTACTTGGAACGCAGTGCTTGAACCTAGTAACTTTATGCAGATATTTAATGCTTATTTAGCAAAACATGAAAATACTGGTGAATTCAGAGTTGTGACTTTTGAATGTGGATTGCGAAACTTCAACGTAAAGTGGAAGAGATTACAGGTAAACTAATTTCAAAAGGTATTTTATACGGTCATGAAGAGAACTAAGTTTTCTCATTTTGAATTGCTAGTGTGAAAGGAAGATGGAGTGTACCTTTTGCAATGCTTTGTTTATTTTAGACTCATGTATATGAATCGGCAGTTGGAAGAAGGCAATAAAAGCCAAAAAATTGAAAATCTACTTTATGGCAGATTTGGTATCTGGAAGGGATCGCGCATGAATACACTGCACAAAGAAAAAAAACATGGGAAAATCTTAGAAAAACAGGTGTGAAATAGAGATGGGCAAAAGTAGCGTTGCAGCTAGTTTTTCACTGCTACTTCGTCTAAACTGCTATCACTGCTACCACCGATTAAAAGTATCTACTGGCCTAACTTGTTTTTCTCCGAAGTTCGTTAAATGTAAAACTCACTCTTTCCTTTTTTCTAAACAAACATAACTGCTAGAAGAACGGAACAAAAGGGCAGAGAATTGTCTGCGGAGAGGACAATCATGACGTGCGAACACTACGTAATTAGTGACGTAGAAGTAAGGAAATTACTTCCATCAGTTGGAAGAAGGAAATAAATCCACCAACTTTTTTAATTTCACAGGAAAAATACAATACCTGGAAACTGTCTTAGCAGTACACAAGGACCAGAATACCGTTCTGAATATTCCGTAAATATATGGTTTCCTTTCAGTAAATATTAAACATGTTATACAGTTTTGGTTAATTTCCAACAAAATAGATTTTTTGATTTATTTCCTTCTTCCAACTACCGATTCATATTAGAAACAGTAAAAACTTATTTACAAAAAATCTAATTCCTTGTAGTGCATCCACATTAAACGTTACTCACCAGTGCATATATCAGTGGAATGCAGGTTCTGTTATATCGAAACATTTAATGAATCATGTAAACGATCATAAAACATTTGTTGATTAATATGAAATTTATAAGAAACAAGGACATTTAACTATATAAGTGAATATGCTTTAAGGAATGTAGGATTCTTTTTCAAGCTACTGAATTCATTGTACAACTAATTCCAACTATTATTGAACAAAAATTTTCTTCAGTAAAGAGTTTAGTTTGTGCAAGATAATATATATTATTGATATGCAAGGTTTTAAAATGTTATCCCATGTTTCTCTAGCGTGTTCAAATTTTACGAAGAAAAAGTTTCTGACCATTTAAATGCGAAATAATAAAATTTTCAATTGATGCTACGTTAATGTTTTATTGTATGTTAAAATTTCTATACGAAATGGTAGAATTAGCGATAAGCTATCAAGAACAGTGTAAATGGTTAAATGAAAATTTTCACGTATTATCATGGGGTACTTTAAATGCTTATACTATAACTCATATTCGAAGAATAATTGCACAACTCTGCGATGTTAGTGCAGTATTCTTTTGTAAAGGCACTGAAAAACTGCAATGGATTCAAAAGTTTTTTCAACCAAAGAATCGAAAAGATGTAAATGATGAAGATTGTCCTTCGCTTACTTCATTAAACTTTAATGTCAATGTAAAGAATTGCTGTACTTACCATATACTTAAGCAACTCAACGGTTGCGCTGTAAGAAATTGTGCAACTTCAATACTGGTTAAACTTAGAGTTGAAAAGTTGTGGAACATTGCTCAATATATAATTGTAATTTTCTTATTCTACATAGACTATTGTGTTACTACTTTTACGAGTATGAAATAAATTAGTAAAAATTGTATACAAGCTATTTTATATACAGATGAAATGATAATACTTTAAAAAATATTTAGAAATAATATATGTGAATTAGTTTTCTTTTCAGGATAATTTGAATGATAGTTTAATTTGTTAAGAGAAAAATATTAAAGTTGATTTTTTTATTTTCGAGCGAAAACTTTAAGTAAACTATTTTTGTTTAAATACTAAATAAGTTACAGAAAATTTTGTTGAAGTAAAAGTAATTTAAATCAAGTTCTTTTGTTTAATATATTGTTGTGTAAAATGCCTTATAGTTTTCTTATTAAACTTTAACTAAAATATTTCCACTAAAATATTTTCTAAATTTTAACTTAGATAAAAATTTCTTGGAATGAAATAAAATTACTTTCATAAAATTTAAGTGGAAAATAAATAACTCGTTAAAATTTTATTGAAGTGAAAAGCTACGTTAAGTAAACTAAGTTAAACCAAGTTTATTTTAACTAAACTATTATTTTGTAAAATATATTATACTTTTTATAAAACTTTTGCTTAAGTAAAATATTTCACTAAATTAGTTTCTAATTATTAAATTTCATATAATGTCTTCAAATAAAATAAAATTACTTTCATAAACTTAAGTCGAAATTAAATAACTTTGTTAAAAATCATTGAAGTGAAAAGAAAATAAGTTGTAAGTTTTGCTTTAGTATAATGAGTAAACTTCTTGCAAACTAAAACTTTATGCTTTAAAGCTTTTTAAGAAAAAGAAAATATTTGTTTAAGTGAAAATAAAATAAATTATAGAAAATTAAGTTAGATAAGTTTTAGATTCAGTAGAAAATCAAATAAACGAAATAAAATTATTTAACTAGGTATTTCAAATTCACAAAACTGAAACTTTATTTTTCAAATTATAGTTTTAAAATACTAAATAATAAAAAAGCATGTTTAAAGTGAAAATAAATAAATTATAGTAAATATTTGATTAAGTAGAAAGTTTTACTAATTTTTAAAGTTGAATTTTAATATGGTACATTAAATTTAATTCTTACACTAGTGATTATAAATTTTACTGAAGTATTAACATGATTGAGCCGTAAGATAAAAAATATATTAAATGCAAAATGTAAAACTATATAGCTAAAGATTACTATATTTTACAATTTATGTTTTCTAACTTACAAAATGAAAAAAAGTTGATTATACTTTGTTAAATATATTTCCAACCTAGGAATAAATAATAATAAGTAATATTCTAAATAGATTAAAAGTTCTCAGGCTTTTATAAAACCGAATGAATTAGGCTTGATATATTTCTTACATTATAAAGTTTTAATACTATTTGAATAAGAAAATTTCTGAAAGAAATTTCTTTATACTAATCTTAAATTGGTAAAATAATTAATAACTCGTAATTTATAAAATACATAGAAAATTGTTTATTCCTATTTTAGC
>JAGDQP010023407.1:0-29209 GCA_022664845.1 Lepisma saccharinum
AGGCGCGGATCCACGGGGGCTATAGCCCCCCTTGACGTCCAGATATGCACTGGATAAAATGGCCTTCAATCCTACTTTACACTGGATAAAGTGACATGACTATGGTTTAGCCCTCCTGTTGATCGTATCCTGGATCCGCGCCTGTCTGTCTATATATATATATATATTTGTGTGTGTGTGTGTGTGTGTGTGTGTGTGTGAGAGAGAGAGAGAGAGAGAGAGAGAGAGAGAGAGAGAGAGAGAGATAGGGGAGAAATATAAAACTTCCGGGTCTAAAAATCTATAATGTAAAATCAGCAGGGTTCGAAATGGACCGAAGCAGACTGGAACGGCTTTCCATTTCGTACTATCTGGAACCTTCCTATTCCGTCTCGTCAATATGGTAATGATAGATAAAAATGACAAAAGCGTGTTAACGAAGGCAAAGCGTTCCGTTTCATGAAAATTTCCATTTCGAGCCTTCAAAAACAGTAAATAAGCTTCTGATGACAAATATAAATAGAACAATAAATTGATGAGAGCTGGCCTGTAACCTAAGGAAGGTGGACCAAAGGTTTATATAAACAATAATCACAGAAGTCTTTTAAGGCAATTATCCACAAACGCCTTAACGATTATCACTTCGAAAATACTAGTAATTAAGTAAAAGATTACCTGTCAGGATCAAACCGTTTGGCATAGGATTATCAATAAACAATTTAATCAACTAAATTCGATTCACACACACTTTTGAGTATCGTAAATTTTCACGAAAAATTCATCCCTGTCCCTGTGTTTTCATTTTTCAACAACCGTTGCAGTGGCGTGAATCGAATCGTGTAATTGTTAATTCATGCAATTTCTAACTGCTAATTTTACTTTACATACTCAGTACAAGTAATTGACCTGTACTTTCAAAAATAGTTAAACTACTAGGGCTACGGAATTAATCCGTCTGTCTATCGAAAGCGCAACGCTTTTTCTATTCTTATACCAAATCATAAGACTTACTTTACACAAGAACCACAAAGTTTCCTGTCTTCTACTCTTTCTTGGTCCATAAAATTGTAAAGAATTCACACCAAAGAAACATAAACTTTAATTGTAATAACAACAAGAGTACCCACTCTGACATTTTATTCACTTTTTGGTAAAAGTTAGCGTGTTGTTCTGAGAGACCACTTGCCCGCCATCTACTGAGCACCGATACGACAACACTTGCGTTTCTTGCAAATGTAGGGAAGAAACTGTAGGAGCGACTTGTCATAGAAAAGATCGGCATTGGGAGTGCATAATTTTATATTTCGTGACAAAAAGAAAATTTATTTTATCTGACTCTTCTGACATTATATTTCCGTGAATTATTTAAGATATTAAAAAATGCTGTTGAGCTCATTTCTAAAAAAAAAAAAAAAATGGATAGGCGCTCCAGAAATAATGCTTTCATTTACTTGCAGCTAAATTAGTGGCGTCGCCAGACAAGATGAAATTAGTGGGGCGGAAGGGGGCAGGAAAGATATCAAGTGGCGGAAGAAAACACTGCGATTTCAACACAATGTAATATTGGTATTACCATATATTAAGCCAAGAGAAATGGAAATTGTACAGGGTGTTACTAAAATGCATGGCAAATATTTAAGAGATGATTGCTGACATGAAAATAAATAAAAATACATGCTAATATAGCATGCAATGCAACCACAGATCAATGAAGACAGACTTGGATATGACTGATTTTTCTGCTGAAGCTTTCAAAGTACTGGTCTCTCCTTTTGTCGTCATGTCACAGTTAACGTTCTGCACGGAGAGTTGCACCCAGTTTTCAAAACTTCATATAACTCAATGACAGTCACCCTGTAACATGGATAGCTCTTAAGTAAATACATTTAACTGATCCTTCTCTTTCTGCCATTACTCTTTCCCAATATTCAATTCTCTTGTAAAAATCCTACGAGAAACAGAAACTGCATGTATTGTTCCGAAATATGCAATGGCTGGCTGGCACAATGCAAGGCGTCACGTCACAAACAACAAATTTACTACATGATTACTGCAGCATGCATGGATATGGGTAGGATTTTCTTGCCTTGAAAATTATACATTCCTTCATTGGCAAATACATATATCTATGTGTTTTGTACTTTTAATCACAAACCCAAACCTTCAGACGTAAATTAATGTTGAACTACAATTCAATTATATGTCATGTATGCCCGTCATGAGAGACTAAACTGTAACAAATCTTTTCGAAGGCTATCTCTTCTCGACAAAGACGATATCGCGCGAGGGGGATGTCATGCATATACACAAAATAATGCCGAGTAAGCGAAGGTGGGTTAATTAAATCCACGTTGTGTCTCATTCATTGTATCTTCCAGCAAATATCGGACACATTCTAATTCCCCCCCCCCTTGCGCTACTGTAAATTGTTCCCTCTTCTTCTAGACGGTAATGCTTACATTCTTCAGTATTAACGAATTCCCAAAATGTTACGTTGTAATTGAAATAAAGTGATAGATCTATTCCCGTGGAGTTAAGGTGGTCTATTTGCTATGCCCACCTGGGTAGTCGTGCTCATTAAGGGTTTCTTCTGCGAATGCTACTGACACAGCATTATGGGTTCAAAATCCGCCCAGGGCGTGGATGTGCCTCTTTCTTCCCTACTTCTCATCCAGAGGAAGGTAATGACAAACCACCATTGGTTCATCTTGGATTACCTGCATTACGCTCACTATACCTAGGTTAAGCTTACATTTTATATTGAGGTGGGTATACGCGGTACATTCCTCTTTATGGCCTTTAGTTAATTTTCGCTCAGGCCGGGAAAGGGTAAGGGAGAATAAAGTACAATCCCGGGACTTTCATGGTGTGACATAAAAACCTGAGTCAGAATGAGCAGCGGGCAAAGTTCCGATTGCTAAGTTTTGGGATTGCTAAGAGCTAAGAGCTAAGCCCTACTAACTTAGCTACTGTGGTTTTGTATTGGGTGGCTTTGTTTATGTGGATCATATTGTGAATTTCTTAGTACGTGTATTTACTGATTTCATCAGTATTTACTGATTTCATTGTCATTTACATAAAGTATATAAAAAGATCCTGTGTTATCAGTTTTTTTCGATAATCTTTTGATCTTAGTAACCAGCAGTCTTACACAGTTAACACCTACAGATGATGATATTCTTAATTGTACTGTGTTTATACTTCTAAAAAATTTTCCATTCACGCGCACCCGGAGTTAATTTAAACGTTCCTTAATAAACAAATATAAGTGTAATATCATCAGATTTACAATTTCAAGTAAATATTATCTGTATGATATACATAAAAGCATAGGTGGTATGTGTATGGGTGCTGTCCTTGCATCTCCCCATGAAAATCACAACATGGCCGCTCTCGTCTGCCAGGTCTCCTATTGGGGGTATTACTCATCTAAAACGTCGAGCACACACACACCCTCCAACTTTAAAATTGTTACTGTTAAAAATTTATAGAAGCCCTGCAACACTCTACTTACACACCCTATCTTTTGCTTTACTCCCCCGAAACTTAATATCCTGGCAGAATCCTTACAGACAACAGAACAATTAGGGGGAAATTTTACATTCTGTGGAAGCCGTCTGAAATGTACTAGAACAAAGCATAAAAGCACAAATTAACTGAAAGTTGAAGAAAACAATATTGGGAGTCACAATAGATCGAAATCATTTATTGACATCAGTTGAACAATTTATATTCTAGCACAAAACTTTTCCTGAGTCAGTATCGTTGTTGGAATTATAATTAATATATTTGAAAAGCGTTTGGAAATATATTCTTTCTGGCCTAATGTTTTTAAATACTTAACATACAAGAGCTCTGCATCAAAATATTCACAGTTCCCCATATTCCTTCGCAATTTAAGGTCGCGTTCAACATTGAAGGGAAGAAAATCGCATCTTTAAATCAAGGACGAGTTTGAGTAAGTGTTAACCTTGAGGGAGATTGGCGAAACACTCTGGCGCGTTAAGGAGGCGTTGAATACAGTTAAGGCTTCCTTAACATTTAAGAAAGTTCGATGAAACCGACCATAAGAGTCAGACAAAGAGCAATGGAGAGATGCATGCTAGGAATCACTAGGAGGGGCAGGAAGACAAATTAATGGATTTGCCCACAAAGGTTGAAGATATAATCAAGACTGCGAAAATAATAAAATGACGATAGGCTGGTCACATAGCTAGACGAACAAATGGAAATTGGACGATGAATGTACTACATTGGATTCCGAGAGAAAAGAGACGACGTCCAAATTTGAACCAACTAACCACCAACTCAGGGTGTCCAGAGGTCTGAAAGTCAGAGAATGTAGTTGGTCAGGGAAAACTCACGGAAAAGTTAGGGAATTTTTAGGATTTCTCCGTGATCTGCCTAATTTGTGGATGTTTCTGACCATGAAGAAAGCAGAGAAGGGTGTTGTACATGCTTGCAGAAATTTGTGTTTAAGCTGTAAATAGTCGGTCACCTCTTATCTTTAACCTAGCCAAAACTATTTCGTACTTTAACCCTGCTATTGCGCGTGGGAGGTAAAATTAAGCTTATTTTTCTATGTTTTCCCTTTAATGTGTCGACGCCAATTTGGGAAATTGTGATTTTTAGTCTGGAAAAACCGTGAAAAATCAGGGGTTATTTTTGTTACTGCTCACTGGAAACCCTGTAAGTGTATATTTGATGTTGAACACTCAAAAACAGATTCACAGATTCAGCAGTTTAAAAAATTGATCGAGAAGTAGGAATAATTCTTGTTGGATGGTGTTCTGTTATACTTTAATTGCTAAATCCTTTCATTCATAAACATTAATCCAGTTCAAACTTCAAGCATTATCCTTGACTAAGAAAGGGATCTCACATGGTCGTGATAATAATACAACAAAACGTTTTTGCATAAGCCATAAAGTAATGTTTATTAGGGATTTCAGCTGGTAGTTTGGCGGAAACATGGCGACACGCGTTCTTTCGCGCAAAGGATCATGGGGTAAGTTGTATTCTGAATAGTACCAAAGCTTTCTACAGTAGAAGGCAACGCAGCATCCATGGACGTAAGAATATAATAGGACTAGTAACAAGCCAAAATTTATGGGCCGGAAGTGCGCCTTGCCGCTACGTTGAACTGGCCAAAACATTGCAACTGGCCATAAGAAGTAATGTTAATTGAGCCACTTTTAATTACAAATTTTTAATTTATGTGAAATAATTTCAAATATGTGAAGGTTGCGTCTGATGAAGCCGACCAAGAGGTACGTGTGAGGATAAACAGGTAAGCAATATTTAAGTTTTTTCTTCAATAATAATAGTGAAATAATATCAGGTTTCAAGATTTGAATGATCACTGCTCTTGAGAAGGAAGTGTATTGCAATAACACTTATTTTATAATAATTAGTAGTTAAGGACAAATTTAGATAATTAAAATTTATTTGCACATTTACAATATCGTCTGCTTCCTTTCCAGGAAGTATGCGCGATCCGCCATATTGGAATGACAAACTGCACTCTCAGTCGTCCCATTTTTATAACATTGAGTGAATTGCTTGTTACTAGTCCTATTATATTCTTACGTCCATGGCAGCATCATGTGAAGCCTGCCGGCTGGTGTAGTACGTCGTCTGCCGTTTTAACTATGACCATGACTATGACTGGGAACTTATGAATTGGTTCTAATAAACTGCAAACTAACTGTTGGGTTTAAAACATTTTGTAAAATATGTTGCATGTGATTTCAAATTCATCCTCTTCGTATGAGGAGCATGATAAAATATTTTTAGAATACTTAAATTCGAGGCGCATCCCAACAATCCGGAGACATCCAAACTATTCTGAAAAATTGGAATGATGATTTCTTTACAAGGTTCAGACTTACGAAAGAGACCCTGAAAGAAATAGTTCCTCAAATTGATGACATCTTGGAAACACCTACTAACCGTCACACTTTTCTTGCTATTTACTATTTTCTGTCATAATTACTACGTATGTTTTATCGTGGGAGCTGCTCCATTGTAATCGCTTGACGGGCCTTGCACTCCTTTTCGTATCTGGTGCAATCTATTTTCTATCCTCAGATTCAGTATGCATTGTTCAATTAACATAGCACACTGAATCTGAAGATAGAATATATATAATGTGAAAAAGTTGAGTATAATAACCGTGAAGTTATAACAATAGAGCAGTCTCACTGGATTTTCATCTATTTTGTAACATTCGGATTACGATTCTTCGTTTTATTAACTGGAACAGGCGAGTACGAGAAGGTTCTAGATCTCTGGTCCGCCTATTTACTTTTATAATTACTAACTCAACTCTTAACAGATGTGTTTATTACCTTATTTAGACATTATTTACACAACATTGAAATCTTTTATCACGCAACGTAGATAGAAAGAACCTTTCTCAAACATTACATTGGTGAATTCGTCTAGAAATGGAGATCAGCTAAAATTTAGAATACACAGTAAAAACGTTCACAGTTAGCCCTTTCTGATGGAGTTTACGAGACGTACTTCGAAAGTCATTTTTATAGGAAAGTTCCTTGTACAATTAAGTGTTAATTTCTCGGCTCATAATAGTTTAATATTTTGTACGTAAAGGACATGCAAATTTATTTGGCCCTTGTACAAAGCGTATAAAGTTATTTGTTACTCCTATGAATGCGTCTCGTAAATTTGCAGACATACGCCTCGTAAAATTAAAGGTTCCTACGTAAATAGTAGATTTAGTTGCTCATAGTTTTACATATCAAACTTTACAACAAAAATATATCCGAAAATATATTTCTACATCTGGAAGAATGATAGGGCTAACACATGGTCGTCTTTCATAGATCATCTCATTATAAATATGAAAGCTAATTTATACTTTTTTAATATATTACGTACCTCCAATTGATCCTCTTCCAGTTAGCGGGGGAATGCCCGGGATTTCAACCTGCAAATAAGTTAACCCACCCTGACAAATTTATTTTTTGTCCCTGCCAGGGATAAATTTCTCCCCCCTAGAAAATGTTTCGATCAAGATCAGATAGAAAATAGGAACATCTTTATTTGGCAAATCCAAGACATACAGTCCCATTTTCCAATAGGGGGTTACTAAATCATTCACATTAATGTACTTCGTAAACATCGCAAAAGAAATGACTTCCAAATAGGCTTCTTAGCTGCTTGTATAAGTTCATATATCCTTGTCACTTCCATGGAAATATCTCGATCAGGGCCATAACTCAGCCCCTAGTGCACATAAATCTTTGAAACAGAAGATTTCAATACCAAAGTGCATGTACGGAATCACGTGGTGATGCTTTGGAAACCAGTGGCGTCTCGAGAATATCTATCTCTACGGCGGGAAACTTTAAGATTTTAAATACAGTATAACCAATGGTTGATTTTGCTTTCTTTGAAATAAACTCGAAATTTTGAACAACTTTCAGATGAAACATTGTTTAATATTTCGTAATGTTTGGGAACTACAAGAGTTAATTAGTAGGCTAACAGTTAGCTTATCAAGTAGCTCTTGTAAATGACGATATTTAAAATTGTTTCACCTGAAAGGTGTTCAAAATTTCGTGTTTGTTTCAAAGGAAGCAAAATCACCCCTGTTTTTTTTTTAATTTCTCCCCCCGCAACAGTATTCGCGGGTCGCCCCTGTTTTCGAAAATTTAACCGTTTGATTACGCATATCCCATTTAGTATTTCACTTTAGTTTGGAACCTTTATTTTCTATTTTGTTTGAGTTACAGCACCCAGAAAGCCCAGAAAACCTTCTACACCATATTGATTTGGACTATCAATTATGTGTTCTAGCTGCGAAACGGTATGAGCAATGAAAAAGTGGTTCCTTTAAAAGTTACTCAAAATGTTGTTGCTTGTTTCAATGGTAGCAAAATCAACCCCTATTGCCATTTAAAATTTTGAAGTTGCCCCCTCCCCGTAGAGGTATTCCCGAGACGCCTCTGATTTCAGAAGCATCACCACATACACTTTGATATTAACATTCTTTGTTTCAAAGATTTCTGTGCACTGGAGCTGAAATATGGCCTGGCCTTGTTACAGATTTCGAGAACGAACCACCCTTCTAGGTTGCCTGTTGAAATTCGTGCGTTATATTTTATCCCCCCACTGGCTAAAAAGTTTAATTCGCACACTGTCCTCTTCTACTTAAGTATCCAACATCATTCGACCAATATTTAAAAATTAAAAATATCAGCGATAATTTGAACGTACCTCCTTTATATACACGCCATGATACCCGCGTAGTCAGACGTGTGGGCAATGTTGCCATTTTTCAATACTCCGGTCTTCTACTATAGAAAAACTCTGATAGTGCTCATTCAGGTGGAATTATGAATGAAGAGAGAGAAGAAAAATGGCAGGAGGGAAAGTGACTTCCATGTACCTGATTACCAACTGTGACCAGTACAAATTCTCTAAAGACGTCAGTAACAAACAGAACAAAACAACAGAAATATTCACCAATTTAAAATAAGGCTATTTTCCTGAGCCTTACTTGACTCTAAAATTCATATTTGTAAATACTTAAATTTCGTATTTGTGTTCCTCAAAATGTAGAACACTAAAATTAATATAAGCTTCGCCAGGTCTAAAGCTAGGAGAGTAGGGTTAGGTTATAAAATCAATGACACAACAAAAGGATCATTAAATAAGAAGCATATGGAGCACTGGTGAAAAAATATCTTTAAAACCAAGTTTGTTAAATTTTTGCTCGCTACAATATGCATTGAAAATATACGGTATTAACATTTGCAACTAAATCTTAAATTACTAAAATTCAACCAAAAAAATGGTTGACGGAAGAGTTTTAAACTAGAAAACGTTACTTATGCCATGTGTTGCTACACAGAACAATACGCGACAAGTAAATCAAGGCAATGGCTTACCTTTAATCGGTAGAGAATGTTGCTTCAAAATAAAGTAGGTAAACCAAAGGTGGACCTCTTAATGTGTGTGATCATTTATTATGACTTTGTGTTAAGAGCTAAAAGTTTGAAATTTTCAACAATTGTACCTGGGTCTTTCTACTTTGAAACATTGCATTTGGTTGAAGAAGGAATATAGTGAATTTACAATTACCTAATATTTGTTGGAACCTTGTACGGTATTGTTACGAAAAAAGGTGCCACATCCTGAAGGTGTTCTGTACCATAGGTGGTCCATGTGGTGAAGCTATAAATTGTGCAATTCAGTAGCGAATAACTGAAGAAAATATAGTTTCCATGAACATTGGCATAAGTAGAGGAAAGCTCCCTCCATATGGCTTGTGTCCCCCTAGCAAGCTGGCTGCCGTCCGCAGACATCTTTTAAATTATAAATAATATAAATGTAAATAATTACAATACGCAGTTGCCAGATCTGGCGTGAGACGGTTGATTGTATTTTTCATTCATTTAGAATATTACCTATATGGTAAATGTAATTATTCACCGTGACTAAAGATAGTGCAGGACTTAATTGAAGTATACCTCTGGCAACTGTGTAACCGGAGAAGAAAGAGGGAAAAACATTTTAGAAGGAAAGTGCATGCCAAACAAAGGTGAATTAGTTTCGCAGCAAATAAGCAAGCAGTACCAATATTTTGAATCATTCGCTTTATGCTTCGGTGAGTGGACAAGATGAACAACTTTAAGGATATAAGACAATTTCAAATTTTCGTCCCAATGAGAAAATTAACAAGTGTTAATGCAAGAAGTGCGACAGCACAAAAGGTGGGATGAATAAAACAGAAGTAAATGCTCCGAAGTATGAGCATGAAGGAGAACCATGGCTCAGAAACAAGAGGTCGAAGGAAAATCATGTGCTTCAATTGGTATGAACCTTTCCTTCATGCTTTTTTTCCAGTAACAGAAGAAAATGCTTTAATTCTGGTTGTCGGTCCCTTTTCATAACTCATGAAAATCCTGTGGTTATTTTCTGTTGCATCGGGGATCATGAACCAAAGCCCAATCCCATATGCATCATCAGCTATGAATACAGCTATAAATCCCATGTCCTTCTACACAATTACGAAAATAACGTATTTTGTTCCGAACGGCGATATTCTCTCATTCAGTTATCCTGGACAGATACAGGCCAGCCAGCATCAACACTTGTAAATGCTCCTTGTATATTTATGCTTGGAAATCTTTTCCATTGATATACTCGTCAACTTTCTCCGTCTCTACGTGTGTGTAATTCATACACCAATGCAGCAAGCAAGACTACACAACGTACACCATTAAGCCTTTCCTTGTGCTATTTCTTGAGCAGATTATGGAAATTTCACCCAGCAGTTCACCCACTCATTTGCTCTGAAACATGCTTTACTGGTTTACTCATCGCGCTCTGATGTATTTCACACTCTTCAAGTATACCTCTGTAATAGCCTGGGTCTGCCATATAATTGAGAAAAAAATGCATTTTTTGTTTAGAGATTAGCCTCGTCTTTCCTCATTTGCTCAAAAAAAAAAAAATGGAAACACCGTAAAGATTAATTTTCACCCGAGGTAACATTGGTAGTAACATGTATCTTAACAAATGTGCCTATGTTTCTAACAAATGTTAAAGATAATCTTTAAATATGGGAGTAATATTTGCGACTAACCCTTTCCCCTGCTTTAGCCATGGATAGGCAAAGCACATAAATGCATTCAAATTCTTAGTCTTTGTTGTAAAGAGAGGACAAAAATCGCCATATGAGCCGACCTATTTACTAATGAATTTCTTGCTGTAATATTAAATATTGTGAGGTTTAGGCTAGAAAATAGAAAGAATCTAGATATAACGGCCAGAAGTAACCGAACCAAAACCTTCACGTCCATTACTGACAAGTAAAGTACCCGAAGTGAGGACTCGAGTTGCTCATCAAGTGATACCTTAAATTGAAGCTAGTGACGAGTATAGTACACCTGTGAAATCCTAACTGCAGAGCTCCAGTAATAAAAAGGTTGTGGCGGGTCAAAGTTCAAATAGAGAGCGAATTTAGCTGCTTGTGATGTCCATGTTTTGCTGATTATCCCGATGGTAATACGTCGTAAGTTGCTCCCAATTAATGTAATGTGTAGAATGATATCCCTCTCTCTGCCTGATCTCCCGCTTTCTGTTATTCGTGTATGAATGTCCTTGTGCATATTTGCTCCTGTTATTGATGTCAATAAAAGTTCTTTTTTCTTTTCGTTCCAGAAAATGGAAGCAGGTGCTATCGTTCATGCTCTGTATGAGAAATATGGATTTGTTAATAGGAGAATGAATAGGTAGGAAGATTCACTGTACAAACAAATAGTGGAGATACTTGAGGACAAGATGGAAATCATAGAAGAAGTTAGAACTCTTGGATTTGCTGGTGACAGTGATGAAAGCGATGATGGAGACTACGGTGATGACGTCTTTGATGAGGAAATGCCAAGTACATCGCAAGGTTCTCAAACACATCAAGAGTTTCTGACACCTGTAGCTTCTTCAGGTGAAGAATATCAGCCTTCGCCAAAAAAGCAAAAACATATCTTGGACGATGATTATAAAGAAGCAGCTTACATGTTTTGGACACACAATGAGAACCCGGAAAAGAAACGAAGGAAATTTTCATCTGTCAAGTCACAGTATAGATTAATTCAATCGAAAAACATCCTCTTTGAATATGAGAAAAAAAGGCAAAAACCCAGTTATAAGAAACTTAATGCAGCAGTTCACCATAAATTCAAAGAAATGGTTGAGAGATGTGCAATTATACACGACAGGACTCTTCGCTTTTGTGCTCTTCAGGTAAGTAAAGAGCTAGATACGGATAATACTCTACAATTCAAGGCATCTCGTCACTGGCTGTCTAATTTTAAAAAGAGAAACAATATCTTCAGTCGTTCTATCACGCATAGGGTTAGCAAAACGTGGAAATCAAAAGAGACTGAATTACATCACTTATCTACGACATTTATTACGTCCATGAAAGAACTTATGTTACTAGAAGACCTGAATCCTCGTCAAGTATTAAATCAAAGTCGATTTGACAAGGAACTCCATGCATACAGTACTCATAGGACTAAAGGTACGGCGGTTGTAAGAGGTGCATTTGGATCAGTCAGTGCTACTACTCATTCATATATGATCATGCCGGTTATTTCCATGGATGGTGAAATATTGCGTCCGATGTACGTTCTTGTATCCGAATCCAGTGGTCAATTTCCAGGAAATAAGCAAAAAGATCCAGATAACATAGTGTCCTATCCAGGAAAGACTGCAAGCATGAACAAAAGTGATTTAAAAGAGTTTTATTCTGCATTCTGGAATAGCCTGCCTGCCGATCGTGATAAAGTCTTGCTTTTGCTGGATTCATGGAGTGCAAATAAGGATGATAACGTATCAAATGAATTATACCCTAATCATATAACACTGTTCAAACGTTTAATTCCTGGTGGTTGCACTGGTTTCATCCAACCACTTGATGTTTACTTCTTC
Organism: Lepisma saccharinum; assembly: GCA_022664845.1. Lineage (NCBI taxonomy): Eukaryota > Metazoa > Arthropoda > Insecta > Zygentoma > Lepismatidae > Lepisma > Lepisma saccharinum. The sequence goes on from JAGDQP010023407.1 coordinate 12,445, forward strand.
CGTCCATATAAATCATTTATCAGGTTCATTTCTGACACAGTTATCGCTTCCTCGGAAATTAATCTCTGGCATCGGGATAACATTTTACGAATGCAGTCCTTCACTCTCTTCCAATTCAGCGCCTCACGATTTCGCAACATGATCAGGTTTGCGTTTTACAAAAGCGGCTACTTGGATGAGAAGCCCGAGCCCTGGATTTCTCCATTGGATTATTGTTTTGATTCTAATATACGGGACGAGTGTTACAAGACCTCATGTGAGAACATCTCTTTTGTCAAGTGTGCTCATTGTGAGCAAAGTATCTGCTTATCACACGCCTTCATTGACGACTTACATATTGATTGTATCAATGTGTAGTACTTTGTACGTGCCTCTTTCCTTCAAATGAATCGCATTTCAATTCAAAACCATGTCCTTCTGACTTTTGTTTTGCCTTTCGTTGTGACTTGTTTCAATACAATTCGCTTTCTCTTTGAACTTTGACCCGCCATAACCTTTTTATTTCTGGAGCTCTGCAGCTAAGATATCACAGGTGTACTATACTCGTCACTAGCTTCAATTTAAGGTATCACTTGATGAGCAACTCGAGTCCTCACTTCGGGTACTTTACTTGTGAGCACGAGCTTTTGCTTCACGTTTAATTCATTAACTTTTGAGCATTTACTTCAAAATTTTCAAGCAAAGGCGTTTGCTTCTTTGTAATCATGCTACCCAAAGTGATATATCGCCAAACTTTTCATCAACGGTAGCGACTGGCTCAAGTGAATTTCGGACAAAAGAACTAGATGAAAATGAAGGACATCAAGAATTAGATCTGGGCAAACCTGAGAGCGCTCCATCTCAGACCCGCATTAATTTTCTGTGAAATATGTCATGAGCAGACATACATCATGTTTCTACGATTAATTCAACAATGATTTCTCATGAGAAAATTTTACAATTTATTCCAAAGAGTTACGGTACGCAAAGGAAGAAACTAAGCGAAAGATAGCTGGCGAAACATAAGATAAATAATTTAATCAGAATTATATCCCTTTTGGCTGTTCTAGATAATGGTGAAAGAACCACGAAATATGACATTACTGACGAGTGAAGACCTCACATCGCAGATTTTCAGCTTTCTCATGGAGAGGGCCTGTTACGCCAATGTCTACGAAGCAAGTACGATATATTTAACATGCATATTTAATTATAAAATCCTTTAAGCCTAAACACGGAACACTTTCTGCTTTATAAATACTGAATATTCTAGATTACAATGAAAACCTTAATCAGGAGCGTAGCAAAATGAGCAGAGGAAATTGGGACTCTTCCCTGGTGTGTCTTCACAGTTCTCGTGAACATATTAGAAGTATTGGTTGCATAGTCTCATGCCACTTACTCTTTCAAACTTTCACGAATGACAGTACTAACTTCCTTATAAACTGGTTCTAAAGGATTCTATGTGAAAGCCACATTTTTAACCACGTTTTTACTTCTCATAGAAAAAAGGTACGAAAATATTCTAACCCTTTCTACATATTCTGAGATAGTAACCGAACTTTAAAAAAATATATATATAGCATCACAATTTTATACATGGATTAAAATTATTATTCAGCAATTTATACTCACCTTGAAATAATAATCCGTGTTTCACGCAGTCGCCATGTTATACAATAGTTTGTGAACAGAGCAGTTAATTTCTCTACAAATATTCATCAACATTTAATATGAAGATAAGCGGTAATAATGGTAAACCAGTCAGTCCAGGAAATTCGGGATGAATAGAGAATGGGCACATTAATGATTAGAATGCACTTCACTTACGATTTTGACCACGAGCCGCCACTGGAACAGGCACCAATCAGTTCTAAGCAGTGCCGCATCTAGGAGGGGCAAAGGGGGCAAGCGCCCCGGGAGGCACGTTTAGAAGGCAGCTAAAAATAAAAGCTCCTAGGAAGTAAAATCGCATATTAAGTTGAAATAGACTTAAACGTGTTCAAAATTTCAATACCGGCGCGCTAAGACATTTTTTATGTTATTTCGTACAACCTACCTTCATCTAAATTTCAAAACCGCGAGTCAAGTCAGATAGACAGGTCTACTGCCTTACTCGAGTTAGTAATAGCACACGTCTATCATAATAGTAAAAACGGTCCAAAGACAATGTTTAAAATGGCGGCGTCCTATAGGGGATAATGAAAACATCAAACCTGACCTTCTTGAACTCCACTAATCGTTCCTAACACACTTTTAGATATTATAAGAACGTTTTTGACGGGAAAAGTGAAGAATTTGGCATAATACAATTACCAGTGTTGAAAAAGTATACAAAATTGGCACGCCACGCCACCAATTTGACCATCTGGTCATATCTGGTGGCCAAGTTTGTCTACCAATTCTTTGCTCCAAATTGTCAAATTTCGACGTTCTGGTTTGAAAACCATACTGGAAAAGTATGTAAGACTGGATTGCTTCACTTTTTTTATTTGCATGCTAGGTAATTCATCCTAGTTTTTTCTAATAATGATGATGCATTATTATCTAACATGTAATATGTTTGTCAATAAAAATAATATATTATGAGGCCAGAAGCGATTACAAATTGCCACCGCAAAATTTTTCCGGTGGCCTAATAGGCCACTAAATTCTAGAAAACATTTTAAACACTGGCAATTACGAACGTATTTACTGTTATGATCCGACGCTAATAATAGTGATGCCACGTGCCACGACATGGCCATTATAACAGTAAACACGGCGGAAGTCGAAGAGCGTCTCGCGCTAGGAATTTGAGAGGGGAAAATGTAAAGATACATGACCGCACCTAACTTTTCCTAACCTCCACTTTCCCATGGTCACTAATTTAAGATAATGTACGAAAAATGCAAAAAAGCAATTATTAATAATAAATATGAGTATATAAAAATATATTTAAAAAAAAAAGAAAAAGTGTTAACCCGAGGGGATTTGACTCAAGAAGCGAACGTCTTGACCATTTGGCCTCGAAGCCGTGTTGGGAAATCCTGGTTTCGTCGTTGTATTTACAGTGGGTAGCGTCAGAGCCTGTCAGTATGACGTCGTAGGTGATGACGACTTCCGCCGTGTTTACTGTCTTAATCCTCAAGTCGTGCTACGACAGGTTCCAGAGAAGATAACAAAAGTACGCTACGTGATGCGAGATAATGTTGTGGCCGTCGCGTCGACCGGTCGTGTTGTTTGGCTAAAAAACGATGGAAAGGGCGGCAAAATTTTGCCTCTTCCACTCCCACCCCCCATAGCAAAGTTTCTAGTTGCGATGCTGCACTGGTTCTAAGCATTTTGTTTTCTTAATCCAACAATAGATTGCAATGCTGTTCAACAGTCACATGACGCCTAGTGAAAAAAAAACTTAATAAAAAAAATACTTCAAGTAGGCCACCTTAAGTACATGGACTACCGTTGGTTCATCTACTTTATTTTTTATCCATATTATGAAATTTATGGAACGTGCAAAATGTCCCATTATTCATTTTTGTGAATCTAAATGTCCAAGAATCATTCAAAGCTAATATTATTTTCTTATAGTTTGCTTTATTCCATTACAGAAAGATATTTACATCTCTTGTCCTCTTTACAATAAATACTGTACGTGCGTTATTAATCTCATGAGTAAATCCTAAAACTACACACAATTAAATATAAATTGAACTTTACCTTTCGTTGAAGAAATTTGTTTATTTAATTTGAGAATTGAATATGATCTCCCATCTTTTAAAAAGTTATTTATTCTTTCTAGTCCATAATACACCCGCTTCGTAAAATGCACTTCAACTATCACAGCATATCAGTCTATACACACAGCGTTTCTTCCATAAGGTTTCATTCTGGGTTGGAGGTCGTAGGGGATTCACGAAAATTATAAATAATGCATATTGACTCCAATGTGCTAAAATATAATTTAACAGTAATGTTACTTAGCAATATGTCTTACTTCCTTATTCAAACTAATATGAACAATTTAAACAAGAGTTGAGACTAATTCTTTCGAGGGATCGGTTTAAACTTCCCGGGGAACAAAGCCCCTCCCCCCGAAATCATACCAGGAAGAAACAGTGCATACACATACTTATAATAAATATTTGTGAATACAAGTCATTGCGGTATCTACTGGAAAAACTGAAGTATTCTACTTCTGTACTCATATTTAGAATACAAGAATTTTAGGTTAGGTTAGGTTTTACACAGATTCTCCGTTTACGTTATTGATCTACGTTTTCTTTCTTGTAACGGCCAGAAAAAGCTATTTTTTAAAAAATGAAAAATTGTTTAATCTCATGTGACTGGGAGCTGAAAATTGGTGAGCGGACGTAAATTCTACATTAAATAAAAATCATATCTAGAACCTGACGAATCTTAGGTTAGATCTGCTTCCATTGTAAGTCCAATATTATTTCTCTTATCAATGTTCAGGTCAGTCGAAAACAAAACGTAAATTTCACACCACGACAGACCTCGGACTCTTTTTGAAGGAGCTGGACCTCCCACGAAACCAACTTCTAGGTGCATCCTTGATTTTAACCTTATTCTATATTCTAATATAGAACAGTATCCAAGGTTATTTAGCTTCTACGACAAAAATTACTTACTAGAATACACAACTCTTCTTAGTTTCTACTAAAACGTGTAGTTGAGACCAGACTTCGGATGGTGATAGTTTATCGTAAAACAACTGGCTCGTGTCGTCAGCACGCTACCGCTTACGTGCCCATTCACATCACAGTGAGGAACATTTTCATGTATATAAGGTGCAACGCAAACTTCAAGTTCTATTCTACAAAGTATTTTAGTAGGATCCTATATTTACGCTAGAAGGGACCTATTACTATACGAAGTCTAGTCCCAAACCACATTTACCAGACCGAAACCTCTCCGTGAAAGTTAATTGTTAATGGTTTAAAAAAAAATAGTTTAATTTGTTTGCTATTGTTTATCTGATGGTTAAGTGGAGGAGGCAAGGACCTAGCCTACTATGTCAACGATTGTAGATAGCTTTAGGTCGAAATGATTCAGGGCTACTTTTCTTGCAAGCGTGTATTCCTTGTGATTTGGGTGAATTGCCAACTGAAAGACGTGTTAGGGCTGCTTTCCTTGGAAGCTTGCGATTTCGGCGAATAGTCAATTGAAACATGTGTTACACGTACAACACGTAGTAAAACACGTGTTTCAATTGGCTACTCACCGTAATCGCAAGCAACGCACGCGTTCATGAAAATCAACCTTTACACGTAGAACACGTAACAAAACACGTCTCAATTGGGTACTCATTCAAACCGCAAGCAACGCACGCTTGCAAGAAAAGCATCCCTCACTGTAGTAGTTAATCCCATCTGTTGGTGCCCCACTTAAACTACATACTCTACTACACTGCTGTAGTACATGTTGATAATACACGAGTCATTCAAAGTAGAAAGCATACGCCGGAATTCGTCATTAGTTTCCACGCGGGTAGGTGGCGTGAAGCACTACTGCATAAACAACACTGACAAGCAGTGTCTGGGAAATTGCTGCGCCTTAGTGTTTTATATGTAATTGTTTTAAAGAAAAATAACATTGTTTATATATATATATAATTTTATGAATTTTCAAATGTTATAAAGTTCACTAATGATTGCTTAGATTAGGTTGGTAAAGTCAGGTTAGGTGTTTTTTCTTTATACGCGATACACTCTAGTTCACGGCAACAATAACAGGTAGTTCTGATGTCGCGAATACTTTCTACATTGAACGAGTCGTGAAAATACAGGTAAGGATAAAAGACCGTGCAAAATCTCCCGTTTCCGATTGACCGCTTCGTATATATTAGGTAGAGTGTTAGACTGATTATCAGGAAACCAGGGTTCGATTCCCACCGATTTGTTTACTTTTTATGTTCTTTTTTCTCTAAAGAACTCTGCATTTTTTGCTCTCTTTTGCACTTTTAATATTTTACGTAATTCATGAAAATGGGTTAGGTGAAGTCAGGTTAGATTTCCTTTTCGTTATACGCATTTTCAGAATTTCACAGAAATAAGTTAGGTAAAGTCAGGTTAGATTTGTTTTCATTATACGCGATGCAAACATCAAAAATTGTTTTCCAAAATTCTCTTTCCACATACCGTACATATTTTAGTAGCTAACTAACAGATGGCACTTTCTGGATATTCATTACGACTTGCAGGCTCTTATAACGATTGAGGGGAATAATGGCCTCATTTGAACCGCCATCTCAGTCTCCGTACGGAAGAACATAGGAACATAACTGAATTAAACTTGCTTTCTTGTGTAAATGTTTAAGCACTATTCTGTTTACAATGGATCAGTTTCAGATTATATCACACTTGCAAATAAATAAAAAAATAAATTACAACGAGCTGTAAAATATATTCATGGGCTAGTTTAATCCGTTAAGGTTGCATCTGGTTGCCTTTAAAGCGTGTATCTATTAAGAATCTAACGTAGTTTATGTAGCATGTTACTGTCCTCAGGTATTTACTCCTGTAAATTCCGTATCACACATTCAGTAAATACACGTTGAGTCCCTAATTTTCAGGAACTTTTAAGGGTTAATAGTTTTACCACAACCAAGACTGTCTCATTCTAACCCATAAGGTAACATTGAACATTATTATTGTCACGAGCTTAAAAATTAAATTTGGTAATAATTTAAAGCGCATTTATAATGTGCATCCATTTTAGACAAAACATTGGTGAACATAGCTGACTTTTCTTGTGTATCACTTCAGAGCTTTTCAAGCCAGGTGCAATAAAAGCTCAGTGATGTAAGATATTGCATTTCCTTATTCTTAAATGATTTCATAGGTTTCATGATTTTTAGTAACATTTCGGTAAATATTACTTCCTTAGCAAATGTTCAAAATCTGTTTATGATGAAGAAAAACAGAATTGTAAACACTTATTGTTCTTTTTAAGGGACTAGTTTTTAAGTGGATTCCTCTACCACTTCACCACCACAAGGTCCAAAGTGTGCCATTGTAAGGTCTGCAATAAAAGAAAAACTAAATAAACAGAAGATAAATAAATTACAATCGTACTGTAAAAGCGATATAAAAGAGTCATTCAACATTCACCGAGACATTTTGGCATAAAAAAGGTAAGGAGTTCGTCGCAACTGCTAGTGGATGTACCATGGACCTTCATGAATATCGTCCGGCTGCCATGATGTAGATGTTCATGCGCAGCAGTAAAACATGGCGGAACGTAGTGTCTCTGTTGCTGTGGAAGAGCAGTGCTCTATAAATTTTCTGGTGGAAGAAAAGGACAAACCAGCTAAAATTTCGAAGAGATTGAAAGAACAGTATGGGGAACAAACGCTGTCACGCGCACGATTTGTACTAATAGAATGAATAGCTTTTGAAATGACGATAAGTTGCCGTCGGACGGTAAGGTTTCGCGAACTGTCTTCTGGGATATGAAAGGAGAGGTTCACTTGAGTCTTTTAACGAAAAGATCTACAACTAATGGCAAATATTACTCTACATTGCTCCAGGGTGTCGTACGCAATGTCGTTCGCAAGAAAATACATAGGATGCATTGTACTTCATGGCAATGTTTGTCCATATCCTGCACATTTGATTGTCTCGGCGCTGGGGGTTAACTTGCACTGGGAGATATTTTTCTACGCCCCATACAGTCCAGAATTAGCCCGGACTATAACTTGTTTGGACCTCTTATGGAGGTCTGGAAAGGAAGAAATTCTGGACAGATGAAGCACTACAGAGAGATGTGCTACGGTGGTTACAACAGCAGTCCATTTTTTCTACGCTAAGAAAATCAGGAAACTGCCACAGCGATGGAAGCGGTGCGTAAATGCCAGAGAAAATACTTGAAAAAAAAACTGACATAATTTGGGGTTTGTACTTCTTTCGATAACCCACTTAGAAATAAAAGCCTCGGTCAAGGTTAAATACAAACTACAAAATAAATATAGACTACAAAATAAATATAAACTGCAAAATAAATACAAACTACAAAACACGAGGGTTGTCCAGAAAGTAAAGAACGATAGGGCATAACTAACAAATAACTGAAGATATGATTATAATACTTTATTTACAATGTTACCGGACCTTACTCTATTTTTCAATGTAATCGCCGTAGCTGTCGCGGTACATATTGTAACGAGGAACGAATTTCTCAATACCGCTGTTGTACTCTTCTGCCGCCAATACCTTGAGCCAAGACCTGATTGCTTCCTTGAGGTACTCATCATTTGCAAACTGTTTCCGACCCAAAAGTCCCCGCCAGACCCAAGGTGGTCTATGACAATTTCATGTAAGAGAGATCTTGAAATTTCTAGAAAAGATTCATGTAAGGTTCTCAAAGTGAAATGCCTGTTTTCCTTAATTTTATCCAACTCTTTCTTTCAAGTCATCTGTAACCGTCAAGACTAGTTCATTGCAGTGTCACCATCAGCTTGCTTTTATTTGCCTAAAAATCTGAATAGTCCGAACATTTTGTGAATTCAAAAAACGAATAACAACACAGATTTCACACTTGGTGGGATTTTGAATAGACGCCGCCATTTTGACACACTTACAGGAACAACAGACATGACCGTTGAGCAACGAAACTCGGCTCACACTGAGGTGGGGAGACTAGCTGGCTGACGCACAAGCAATCGCGGTGATGGGGGATCTGCGCTAGGAGTGGTGCGCAAACGTTATTAACTTTCTGGGCGACCCTCGTAAATATAAACTACAAAATAAATACAAACTACAAAATAAATATAAACTACAATATATATTTGCCCAATACATGAAGAGAGGTTGTACATTTCCTTTCTGTATAATATCTATCTACGAAGAGTTCCTAACGATTTTGTTGAAATTTGGTAAAAATGGCGGGACTACGACTTAGCTCTACCTCAAGACATTTCGTTAAGTGCGTTAAAACGGGGGAGAGAGTAGTGTAAAATTCAGTTCGGTATATGTACCAACCATCTCTGTATACGTCTGACTAAGCAATATGTTTGCAGCATAGGTTGTTAAGACTAACCTAATTCAAGATTATTGGAACAAGCAGTTATGTGAGGAAGTTTCTGAAATTTGAAATTTATTTTAAGTTTGTTTCGATGCACTTCTGCTGTCGCCTCGAAGCAATGAAGTCCCATCACTGGGCCAGGACTGTTTCGCCAACTAATCTCTGCCAACTTCCATCCTTTGAAGCCTGCCATTACCTGCGATCTGACGAACTAGGACAAGTGGTTGCGTGGCCTTGTGGACTACAGTATCAGATTGTTGTGCTAGTAGTCCTCTGTTCGATTCCCAACCAGGCTAACGTCTTTTATTTTTTAAGAAGTGCACTGGTTTGTTAATGTTCTGTCAAGGATATTTCAAGTTTGATTCTTGTAAACTAGGATGCTGGATTCAACCGTGCTTACACCTTTTGGTTAGATTCGCTAAGTTGTCACAATTGTCAAAGGAAAATTGATTCCCTTTTAATTTAGATCAAAATTTCTATGTGGGATAGCGCTATCTCTTAAACATATAAACGTAGGTGAAAAACGACTTCTTATTTGAACTTCTGGAAACGAGCTAGCCGAAAACGATATATTATATAATGCCATTTCCGTTCAAAATTCTAAACACAAATCCGTGGCTTATCAGACGGACGACATAAAGCCTGTCCTTCCATCGCCGATATCCAATCTGGTCTCACTCCCTATAAATATTTTCGAATTACCAGGCTGTTTTCCAACTTTTGTCTCACCCTGAAATTAAAAAAATCTCTTTCATTTAAATCTGTCTCCTTGTTAAAAGTTGAAATTTACAATATTGAAATTGGTGATAACTTTGTAACCGTTCGTTCTAGCGTGAAAATTGTAATAGTTACTCAGAAAGAAAAAAAATACGATCTTCCATTTTGTACTCCGACAAAATTTCTGTACGAGTCACCACTTATGACTTAAATGTAAAGAACTATTTTTTTCGCCGTCTTTTCAAAATGGCGGCCAGTTCTCGAGTTCTAAACGGTGTAATGTAAACTATTTCTGTATACAGTAGCCACAATATCACTTTTATTACATTTTTCTTAAGTTAGGGGCACTTTTTCAGTATATTTCCTGTATTAAAACAAAAGGAATTTAGAATTCTAATATTCCTCCCCCCTCCCCAATCCCGTCACGGGTCTTTGGTGTCCACCATCACTTTGGTAAGGAAGAAAATGACCACCTACAATTACCTATCATCAAATCGCACACTGGATGTCATAAGGAAACTCATTGGGACAATAAATACTAATTTCAAAAAATAAACCAAAATTGGACTTCCCCCCCTCTCCATCCTATGTTTGCATCGTTACGCTACCGATCTATACCTCTTTTATTGCGTGGACTATTTGAAAAGAAAATAGTCATCATTTTTGTCTCTTACAATTACAGCCGAAGCTACAATCATACGGTGTATTAATAGAAGTAGGCAACGACTCAAAAAATTCGCCGCCTCCAAAAGGTTATGCCCCCATAGAAAAATACTACTCAAAAAGTCTACCCTTGTGATTTACACTTGCTTAGACATGTACTAACTGGATCTGAAGAGAACATCCGTCAGACATGATTTTCCCACGCATCTTATGGACAGGTACTATTATGAGAGTTCCAAGATTAATGTGTGGTGCCCGTTACTTCATGATAGACTAATTAAAAAAATAACATCTATCAATGCTAATTTGTATGCCGATATGCTCGTGAATTATGCCATGCCTCAGTAAGATATGCAGCTCCGTATTAGTTTTCAGCACAGTGGGCCACGTTTTCAATGTGTAACATTTGTCAGAAGCTTCTGGATGACGCATTTCCAATCGAGGGATTAGCAGAGACGGCCCAATCCCATGGCCCATCAGATCACCGGACATTATCACATTGCATGTTTTCCTTTGGAACTACGTCTAGGATGGAATGTATGAGACAACTGTTCCAAATGTACACACTCCGCGTGAACGAATCACCCTTGCCGTTGATAGTGTAATGCCTTGTTTACATTACTATTATCTTACCATGGTTATTTTAGTATCATCTAGCCGAGATCATTTTAGTAATGTAAAAACAAGTTACCGCCGTTAACACGGGTTTCAATTTAACCAGTGCCAAGTTACGACGGTTATCTTCTTACGATAGTAAACCGTGTTAGGCGCTAAACTCGGCTCACTTGGTGAGTTTAATTCTTTGTTTATCGAAATATATAGCATCCTAGTGGTGCGTATCACTTTTAAAGTATATAAGAATGATGGCAGAACTAATCTACAAAATATTACGCTACAATCAATTCATTTGAGTTCATTATTTTATAATTTAAAACATCTACCGTGTAACCATTTTTCTTAGTTCCATGATACTGAAAAGATGGCAGTACAAGCACTATACCAAGTTAAGTTCCGTAGTCTAAACGTAACTTATTTCAACCAGGATTCTTGCCATCGTAACGGTCATAGAAATCTAAACAAAGCGTAGTTCACTAAATGTTGCAAATCTATAGCGGGAGATAGAGTACAGAATTTTTGCGTGTCACTCGCCTAACTGGGAATTGTTAGCGTAGAATCGAGAAGCTTGTGAAGCAATACTCACAAGCGAGAACACAGCGCACACGAACTCATTAGGATCGACGGAAATTTCATTGTCTGATGATGAAGTTTGCCAGAGCAGCAGTCATTGCACAGAGACTGATCATTTCATCATCCATTTTGTTTCTCATTTTTCACTCTCCTCTACATCTCATGAGCTTCGGCCCCAGGGCAGACAAACAATATGTCGTACGGAAAGGACCCAGCACTTCCGGAAATGGTTCCAACACCCGGTTTATGGCACACAGTTGAAGGACGATCACGCAAAAACAATAAACCAACATCTCGCTTTCGGTCTCGTACTTCAGTTCACACAACCAATCAACAACAAAGTACTTCACCACCATCGAAGAAACAGCACTTACAGTCATACAAGCACAGCAGTAGCTAATCAGACCTCTTGATAACGTATAACTCAACAACTTCAACTCGGGACGTGCGTAAGCCATAGTGCTGTTACCGCCCATAAAATTCATTTTATCTTAACAATTGCATCTTCAGAATTACTACATTCATTTCTGCTCACCAATTATGACCCAAGGTTCCAAAACTCCAAACAAATACTTCAACACTCTCTAAATACATTCCTCGAAAAGCTATCACTGAAATCATCTCCACCAGAAATGGCATGATCATAAAATCAACAGACCCTAACCTTGCTACATATATTCCTAACAAACATAGTTTGGAGTTCTTCGAGAAAACCGCCACAATGACAAGCGTCACTAACCAACGCCAAAAACAAGCACCACCACCTCGAAATCCACCCTTACTTTCAGTTGTGATACGCGCGTTAATCCGTCGTGGACAGATGAAGATATAGTTGAGGAACTGAAGCAAGAAAAATACGAGTTCACAAAAGTCATCCGCATTAAATGTAAAGTAGGACCAACATTTCGTGTTCGAGTGTTAACTTCATCCCAAGAAACAGACAACGATTTGCTTACCCTCGGAGCATACATCTACAGAACGAGACATCGAGTTGAACCCTCACGAACTCCACCACCCATGCCAATTAGATGCGAAAACTGGTAGATTTACGATTCTCATCCTAAAACTCAGTGCTCCAATCAACTTAAATGTGGATTTTATACCGGCCTACATCCTACTCGACAGTGTACCAACATGCAACTTCCTCCGAATTGCTCAATATGTAACCAAACTCATCCCACTTACAATTATAAATGCACAGGCAGACCAGAACCTGAAATTAACTCCGTCAAGCATTCCATCCTAACACAATCCATTGCTGTAGAACAACTCCTATCATTCGTCACACTCACCTTACAAAATGTACAGCTCTCACAGCGCCCTCATACCTTACAACAAGTTGAAACAACAGCACAAGTGGTTCTAATTACATTCCATGCTACTTATTCTGGTCCATATGTTCATTTTGTCACTGTTCCGACTGAAACCACAATCTAAAGTTATTCGTTTGCTCATCAAACTAATGACCATGGATATTGTTATTTTATTTGTTAATATCTGCCCATTACCTAAACACAAAACACTTTTCAAAACACTCATACTAGAAGAGAGTTCACAAGCATTTATGCTTCAAGAAACATCTCACTGCCAAATCACCATGAAAAATACCTGGTTTTCAGCTTCTCCATCACGAAAGTAATATTCCAGCTTGACTCGCAATTGGCGGTGTCGCCATAGGCTTCAAACTGACAATACCACACAGCATACAACATGTTCCAAATTTACACCTAACAGAACATCTGATAACTACATTATATTTTATAAATCTAGATATCACTCTGGTCACAATGTATATACGCCCTGGTCACCCCATACCACTTCAATTCTTGCAATTCATTTCCAATACCTTCAAAATATATATCATAATGGCTCACATTAACATAATATCCGATCAGATAACGAAAAAGTTCAATTCACCAACTATATCAATGTTCATACTAATGTACTACTACAGTACATTCCAAAACCTACAAGACCGATATCCAAACAACTCCCGATATAGTGATTCTCTCTCCCAACATTACCACCCACTGCAACCTCAAGGTCCCGGATGTAATAGGAAGCGATTACGTACATAACAAGCTGACTATACAGCGCCGACATCAACCACGACTAACATATCTCCAGCGTACATCCATCCGATATGACCTAGCAGACTGAATAAAAAATCGAAACCACTTCAACGACAATCTGTACAAGAATCTACCAATTTGTCCATTATCACAGATTCCATACAAACACCAGCCGAACTGCATATATCTACTACGAAGTCAACGCCTTACAAGTCAAAACTACCACCTCAGGACCTCACCTTAGTTTGTCGCTCTGGACAAAAGTACCGCGAACACATCCGAACACGAAATCCAGCTTCTTTGCAGCTTCATCGCCAACTCCAAAGAACAGTATAAATTATCTAAAAGACTACAAATTGCGCCAATGGATCAAAACGTGTTATCAACTCAGAGATACTATACATCCTTCTAGATACTTGGAGAGATTTAATCACCTTACTGGAAAGAGAACCACAATTGCCTATCCACTACTTCGAAATTATCAATTTTTATATTCTGATCAGGATAAAGTCAACAACGCAATTGCAGAATATCTCTAGGAAGTCTTCACACCGACCAACAGCATACTACCACGAAACCATCAAATTCATTGCCTCAACATTGCATCATCAAATTACAACCCGAGGACCAGCACCATCTGAACGAAGATCATTACCTCCCAACACCAATTACCATCGAGGATATAACAACAATAACACATAAGAAAAATACTGCTCCTGGTTTGGACAGTATTACATATCGTCACATAAAGGAAGGATCATACTGCTTACTCCATCTGCTCACTGCTACCTATAATTGAGGACATTACCGGAAGACGGCCACATCCACCAATTCGTCCACCCATCGCATACACCGTTATATTTTCAACTTCCTCACAAATCGCATTGCTAACATAACAATCAACAATGGCAGTTCATTTCCAATCTTCTTACATACCGGAGTATCGCAAGGTTCAGCTCTCTCATCGCTGCTCTACATCACGTTCTGTTCTATTTTACCCACACGGTCTGCAAATATACAGCAATACCCATATACAGATGATACAGCGCCGAAACCATTCAGCAAATAAATGGAACTATGCAAACTGCAATACTCCTTTCATCGATGGTGTAACTCTTGGAAACTCTCGATAAAAGCTGCAAAAGTACAAGCCATCGTCTTTCTTCCACCTAAACAAAGATCCAGAGTTCAACGAAATCCCGCTCTTTTCACCTTGCAATTACAGCATCTGCAATCAAACCTACTACTACTATCAAATTCAAATGACCACCATCAAACGTAGGACTTACATACGACCATCATCTTAACTGGAATATCCACTTGAAATATCTTACGACCAAAACCTAGACTCAATCTAATAAAACGTCTTACCGGTACAACATAGAGTCTAACACCACTTGCCGTTCTTAACACCTATAATGTCTTCTTACGTCCTGTCCTGACATATGGTTATGTATCTTGGCTATCAGCACCGCAGAAATTTTACGATATCTAAAAATATTAGAACGACATGGCTTTCGCCTGGCGTACATAATACTAGTCCTACTGCAGAGTTATACTCACACGTCACTATGCCTCATATCTTGCTCCATCTTGAAACATTAAGACAACGTTCCATCACTACTCGCTATGAAACTTTACAATCACCTACTATTATACACCATGCACATTGAAGTGATCTTCAGCGCACACCTATCATTATCAGCCCATTATCACTCCTGATCAGCATAGACATCTCAAGTATTTTCCAACAACCACCCAGACCTACCATAACTGACAGCCTTCTCTGCCCGACAACCAACAAACTTCATAATTCCATCACATGCACAACAGTCCTTCTGTTACCAACAGGGCACCAAATGTATCTATCAGGGCCCCGAAATACCCCGGGGACAGAAGGTTACCTGAATTCGTCTCTACTAATCTAAACCCAGTGACGCAGCGTGCTATCACCTCATTCACCTTTCCGCCGCAAATATGATCATGATGCAAAATCATGATATTCCTAAGATTTGTTGATTGTAATAAAGAATAAATATCCTGTAAACTCCTTTTCCCCTACTCCTATACTTTCACACCTCCCATAACTTAATTTCCCTTCCCCATAAAGATGTCATTTCCCTTCCCATAACCTTCTGGATGGGAGATAGTCATGGCTATCGATAAAAAGTATGTGTGTGTTTCCGTTTGTCTGCTGTTTAGAAGCTTATTGATTATCAAGTTATAAACGGTCCAAATCAGGATAATATTTTTGGGGTACTGTGTACTACTTTACCACTAATGCTCCTAGAGACGCGAAAGAATATTTTTCAATACATGATTCAATAAAACTAGTTATTGAAATCTGGACATTAATAGAATGAGAGAAATGTAATGAAATTTTATCAAAGTTTATTGTATGTTGTTCTTGAAGAAAATACCAACATAAAATTAAGTTTTGCAAAACTGTAGTAAAAAAATGCGTTTGTATTGTGCTAAACTTACTCCGCTAGAAACAAAGATATAGATGCAATTATAGTATGTTAAGGTGTACTCAGAAATACCACTTAATCTAATCTCTACTAAGAATAAAACATACAAAAGTTATACCATTTTCGTTCATGCAAATTACAGTTCAGGTTCTGTATTTAATTCCTCCAGTAACTATGTACTTGTACATCCCCATATAATGCACATCTAGCTTTTACCTTGTTAATATAATTTTTATTAGAGATGGTTGTGTTGCTTTCCGTTACACCACATGCAAAGCGTTTCAACACATTAAATAGCATACAATACATACCATTATAATTAAAGTACTAACCATACTAAGCCTGCCTTATTAATCATGCAAATGTCAAAAATGGTTCCATAAAACACAAATCCAGAGCCACACACGATATGAAATGCTCTGATAGTACAAATGCAACAATGAGTAGGCATTCAGCATGGAGCAGAAGCTGCTGCACATACTGCACGCATATATTATTCATACCCTCACCAGAAGCCTAAAGCCTTCCTTAAGATTGACTTCAAAAATGCTTTCAATGAATTAGACAGGCAAGCAATGCTCACAGTTGTCAAGGATAATTTTCCTTCTATCTATCCATACGTGTTTCAAAGTTATGCTCAAGCCAGCTATT
>JAGDQP010023408.1:0-12615 GCA_022664845.1 Lepisma saccharinum
TGTACCAAAATTTTAAAGTAAATAAATAAAAATGAACAGCGAGAACCAGTGTTTTGTGAAAAGGAGAGTTCGGTCGATAAAGGTATTTTTCATTCTTCTTCATTTGATATTTTTTTATTAAGTGCCTTCCATGTCCATGTTGGCTTGATCCAAAAATTGCTTAAAAATTAAATTCAAAATATGTCCATGTGGGTGAAAAAGTGGAACAGTTTTCAGGGGAAATCATATTAACTGTTCTAGGAAGGTACTGCTGTATACGTGTATGTTCTGTCAATCAATCCAGCGTGTCTCAACCTTTTTAAACACAAGGATCAATATCATGTCTGAAACAATCGTACAGACCACTAAGTTGGGTGAGTTTTACTGGCATTTGGGACATATTATGCGATTTGTAACATAATAAATCTTACTTAAGGCATGTTTTGAATTTCTACGGAAACACAGCAAAATAAAGTATAAGTAAAGTATTAAAGTGAATCATTATTGAAAGACTTTTAATCTGTGTTAGAATTACATTTTTAAGTGACTGCGGATCACCTGTTTTATCTTCGTAGATCACAGGTTTGAGAAACGTTGAATCAGTCAATTAATTATGATTCACTTTCTTCATCCCAAGTTGCTTGTTGTGGGACGTCATCTTTGGCTTGAAATAGATCTCGATCTAACAGCCAATTCGCTTCAGATATTAAAACTAAATTCCAGAAACAACAATAGGCACATGAGTAATAGTGATCAAGTATTACAGACAAGTTTTATTGTAATTTATGTTAGCCAGTAATAAAACGTGAGTGAATGAGAATATCTCTAGCCCTGCATAGTTGTTCGGCCAACATTTTGTTACCTAATAAACTTAGTTTCTCTCATTCAGAAAGTAATAAAGGTGTCCATTTATGGTAATTAGGTGTTGTGGTAGAGCTTTCTATTGGATATATTTGGAGGAAGGAAGTATCACGTGCGATTTACAGTGTAAAGGTGCAGTGAGAAACATTTTTTTTTTTTGAGGTGGAAGTGAAAGTTCTTTGCCAGAATTCCAGCGGTGCAACTGACAACAGACTCTGGAATGAAATGTGAGCGATGGTGTGTGGAATAGTTCTGTGTTAAAAAGAAAGTGACTAATGAATAGCTTACACCAACGTGAGCAGGAGTGAGTGAATTTGGGTATAAGTCTGTGAGAATGTTATCCGGCATTTGTATATTCTTTTTGTGTCAACAAAAATATGGTTGGTGTGTTGATTGATTACTAGAAGTTATGATTTTCGGTGTTCCCGTCCTAAATTATTTCAAGTCTGTGTTGGTTGTAATCATATCAGTTCATCAAAAGACACTGTGGAAGGGAGTGTGGTATGATATTAACATTTAAAAGATATCTGAAATAGCGGTGGCATAAGGTAATGGAACTATTTGGTTTCAAGTACTTTTGTCGGATTGAGGTTTGATGTCTGTAAAATTTTCTTGTCTTATACACCTTCACAGCTGTATATTTAGATTTTCCTAGTGCAAGTAAAGTAGCAAGCTTCTCCAACTCTTGCCACCATTAATTGCATTATACTGTGAAGGCATGTAGAGATACAAGGCTCGGAACAAAAATGGCGTTTTTTGAAGAAGAAGAAAAAATCAACGGCTTTTTTGGTTGGGATTTATTATTTTCTTTGAAATTTCGACTGAAAAGGTGTGAATAATGGTTTATTCCTTTTCTCTTTTCCACAGAAACACATTTACTTGTTTCTGGAGAAATAAATTGAAAATATTTCGACAGTCAAAAGAAATCTTGAAATTGACTGCTAGTATATAATTGGTAGCTAAAACACATTTCAGAAAATGTAATAATTTACACAAAGCTGTACCATATCTTGTAACAGTGCATCAATGCACATTTCCCAAATCATGTGTCAATAAATGTTTTTTTTTACTCTTTCCTTCGCTTTTTACGCTATATTTTTGTGTAAATTATGAAAATATTGTATATTTTTATTAATCTGAACCACATTTGCTATAAAGTTAAATATGAATACCTTTTTCCTCCTTTGGGTCTTCTGAATATTTTTGAAAATGAATTATGCGTAATGTTCTAAAATTCAATTTATTCAGCACAATTGAATTATATATTAAGCTATAATGACATTACAACAAATCATTGTTGGTATTGGTCAAATAAGCATTGATTTGATAAATTCATTGTGCGCCAACGATGCAATCTCCCAATAGTAATTTTCTTTATTGTATTCATAATCAATCTCTCTTTCTCTTTTCTTCTTCTTTTTTTTTGAATATTGTAATTATCAATACATTCCTTGCAAAACATTAGGACCATTTCATTATTCATATTGCATGACATTGGAAAGGTATTCATCATAAATTGTAACTTGATAGGAGTAGCAGTGTCGGTTTTCGTATTTTGTTTCGTAAATAAACTTGTCAAACAGTAAAGACGGGGAGACGGTATTATTATTGTTACAAAGGTTTATTTATTTATGTATGTATTTTTAAGAAACATTGTCGTAAAATTCTGGATATCGGGCAATCCCAATCCTATCTCTCTGGGTGATATTCTGATGGCGGTTTAGCTTTACTGTATTGTGTTGTTGTTGGAAAGCCTTGTGCTATTTAATATTAATAATGTCCACAACTTGGCTTCGTTTCATTCACTACCAGTAGTGTAAGGTTAATACGCTGGTAAAAAAAGGGAGGGGGGACATAGCAGAAACAGGAAAGGCCAGTGAAAACTAGTGGAACAGTGCTGCAGGTGAAGCTAGTAGTTCTCCGTAACAGAAAGAGCAGACCAACGCGGAAAAATGGGGAAAGCACAGCCTCCAAAAGTTCTGACACACGTGGCGGCAAGAAAGGGCACATGGCAGATAAAGGTAAACGATCGTGTAGGACCACATATACGGATATGTATATAATAGCAACTTATCGCTAGTAAGGTGTATGGTCTCCGCGAACTGCTAAAATCTATTGGACATGGAATTGATGAGGAGGTCGATCGGAATGTGGGTTATCCTGGGCCACTGCTCCAGGAGGACAATTTTCAGCTGTTGCTGGACGTGCCAACCTAGTTGCAGTGCGTCTCCTCATAGCATCCTAGACGTGTTCTTTATAATTGAGGTCTGGGAGCACGTGAGCCACGCCACCATACACACGGTACCTGCCTCCTGAAGCATGACGTCCCATCGGCTGATCTCGATGTAAACGGGCATTATCGTCCATGAAAATGAAAGAAGAGCCAATTAATGTAGCCATAGGGACAACATGAGACTTAAGGATCTCATCTCTAGACGTCATGGCTGTCAGTCTACTACGCCGAATGATATGCAGGTCGATACGTCGCCCACTAGCAATGGCGGTTTACTCCATACATCTACCTCCATCATATTAGGAGTCTTCACGGACAACAGGGGATTAAGTACTAGTTCCACGTTCCCGCCAGATCAGTGCGTTTCCATTTCCTGCCTCCAGACTAGAGTGCGACTCATAAGATAACTGCCGGCCGAGCGGTCTGCGGCGGTAGGCTATCGGCTCGAAGGTCCCGGGTTCGAGTCTCGGCATGGGTGTGGATTTTAACAGCTAAAGACGAATCGTGACGGAACGAAGTTCAAAGTTACTAGACTGGCCCATATAAAAATAAAGTTTATCATAAGCGAACTCTACGTGGGAGGCCCTGACTCGCGATCTGCCACATCCCAGTTTATACGGGTTATACGTTACACCCTGCGTCCTGTTGCTGTGAGCAGTGCACATTAGAGGCCTGATGTCGTGGCTCGTGAACGGCTCTGTCCTAGCGGTCACAGAACATTTTCACTTCGTTGAAACAGTGTCCAGAGGCGGAAAATGACACAGGGTGACACTTCAACTACTTCAATGATTTGGTATGGTTGTCCAGGCTGCCTAGAGCACTCCAGGCGATAGATTCCAGTGAATTTTGCTGTTGTGGCATTCTTCGTATTCAACACTTCTCTACACTGGCTATTGCGGACACACTCCTGGGCTTTTTATTTAACGCTGTGGTTTTCACGTTCTGTGACGTATTCCTCCTTACGTCTTCCGGGGCTGTACTGTACCTATCATACAGCATGGATCTGCTGTGCCTGGTATGGGAGAGCTACTAGCTTCCGTTTGCAGCTCTGTTTCGCTAGTTTTCACTGTCATTTTTCCTGTTTCTTTCTCCCCTAATTTTTTGACCAGTATATAATTAACATTGTAGCTTATAATTTATAGTGGAAGAAAGATACACGTCTGTCGTTATCGATCTTGTCATTGTTGCAGAAATGTAGATGATCTGAATAATAGAAATCCTCACAGTATGAGTGTGGTTGTCGGATTCTGCAGCCAACACATCTCACTCTTGCTGCTACGTCCTAGCAACATCTCACGTGAGCGTTTTATTATGTACGAGGATGATATATCGTTTATGTTACTTCTACGGTGCGTTATTAATGGAGCTAAGAACGAATTATGACCGAGCTGATTTCGGACGGGCGTTAGTAATCATGAAACCGATGCGAACGTCAGAGTGAAATAATTGTACTGTTATAGGAACTTTCAGTCAGTTCGTGTGAGTATGAATGCATCCTTGTACATTCCTGTGTGAAATGAGCTGAAAAGTAATTGCAAAGCAGTTAATTCAAAATTCCAGTTATTATCTACTCTAGGGAGATCACAGCGTAGTAAGTTACATATTCTAACTTACTGTAGGATTGGCTCGACTATTTTGCTTCAGGATAGAAGTTATTCAGCTTAAGCTTTAGCGATGTCTGCTTGAGAAATAATTTTAAAAAAATTGTGTGCTTTATTTAATCTTT
The DNA here is from genome assembly GCA_022664845.1 of Lepisma saccharinum. Taxonomy (NCBI): domain Eukaryota; kingdom Metazoa; phylum Arthropoda; class Insecta; order Zygentoma; family Lepismatidae; genus Lepisma; species Lepisma saccharinum. Next base: position 4,800 of record JAGDQP010023408.1, read on the forward strand.
GCTTTAGTTTGTTAGTGTAACAGACCCCCAAATTAGATTCCTACAAGGTATATTTTCCAGAAAATTACTTTTAATATTAGAGTATTTTGATATGAATTAATCTTCGATATTATGTCAATAATTTATCACATATAATTTTTTTAAAAAATACTTCATTAAAAACTAGTAATCGCTAATAGTGATTCTTTTCTCGGTAAAAACATACTCTAGCATATTTATGCGCTTCGAAAATTTAATTATTTTTCATTAGGATACTCATGATTGTTGGATCTGCTCTGATGTAGTTTTTATGGATTGGGAAAAACATAAGTTGGCAGAAGATATTTTTGTTAAATAGCATTGTACTGTATTAAGAATACGGATCTAGTATTTTTCATTATCTTACTAAGTTATATCCTATTTGCATGCATACTAACGACTAACATAACTTCACACGCTTTTAACTTTTCGCGTAACGCTTATGTGGATAAAAGGAAACAGCTAATTGAACGTATTACCTACTACTGAAACAACTTTACATACTGTGTTGTGTATTATTTTCTGTTCAGTTGAAAGCAGAGCTATAAACATGTTTTATTGTGTTATGCTTAAGCTTAACAAAGCTTCAAAAATTAACTTGTCACAATATTCGGAAAGTTATTTAAAAAAAAAAAAGATATTTTATTAGCGAATAGTATTGAAATTTAGTAGCAAAAAAAATCGTTTGATTGTAAGTAGTAGTCGCTTTTATATTTCTCTTGGTGATGGTAAATGTCCTTGTTTGCTCTTTATAGATCGAGAAATAGTTTGAGTCAAGTCCAGGCACTGCAGGGCGATTTCTTACCGCAAACTCATTATGTGCAAGTGGAGATGGATAGTCCGGAGGACGAGCAATTCATTGTGTATACCGACTAAATGTGGGGAAGACGTCGTTTCTCAAATAACGATCTATTTCTTCCACTTAAACCTGTGTTCATGCGAGACTTTTTCAAGTTAACAGTGGTTCGAACTCCAGTTCTAAACTGTATCCACAGATATATAGTGTGAAGCAGAGATTAAGTCAGTGGTAATATTTTGCAGCCGTTAGCTGTAGACATTTAAGTGAATTAAACGTGTACATTTGTTTATTAGTGACATTAATTACACTTGAATCTTAAAAACTGAAGTGGTCTGTCGTGAAAAGAGATTTTTTTATATAACTTAACGACGTTAAGTTCAAGACACAGATTCGGACAACACGTAGTTTTGTTAAAAGAAAACATAGTTCGTTTTGTGGATATATCTTCCGTTATCCTCCGTTCCTCAAGGTAGCTCGTAGTACGTTTAAGTTGGGAGAAGTAGATACCTTGCCTTAAGTAGATTAATCAATCCTCTGTTCATAGAGGGCGTGATTTGTTTTTAGTAATTGAATAATAATTCTAAAGCTGATAACATAATCTCATAAAGAAACGCTTTACTTGATTTCCAAACAGTTCTTTCATAAATGTGTATATAGACATATATTTTATAAACAAAAGAAAAATGAAAGTAGTATATGGAACATTCTACGATTACAAGACAAAATATTTATTTACGCTTGTTTGAACATTAGACGTTCCCAATTACAGTACAGATGTGTAGTAAATGTCATAGCTTTTTTGTGACTGACATGTCACTAATGTGCGATGTTAGGTTTCTTTTTAGTACTGTGATCAGAGAAATAGTTCTTCAATAATTTGATTGTACACAAGAACCGACCATAATTTTTTAAAAAATAGTTTGTGCATTTTTGACGCTTTGATTGAACACTTACGTTTTAACATATTCAGTACATATACAAGTAACGTATCAGTACGAATTGATTCATGATTATTACAGCGGCGAATTCGATGTATTAGTATTCAACAGAATTATTTAGTTAAAATTATGATTTAAAAAAAAGCACATATTTGTATAAATTTACATCTTGTATATATCTATATATAACTGTAGTAATTATGTTTAAGATATTTTGCATATTTTTCATGAAATGAAAGTGTAAAGATAAAAAAAAAATACGTTTAGTATAAATCATTCCTTGATTATCATCATTATTATATTATTATTATCAATATTTAATTTCATTATAAAATATCATCCTTTTTCGTGTACGTACAACATTTTGTATTTCGTAATTTATGTATAAAAGAAAACATATTGTTTATTATAAGAAAAGAAAGATAGCTTCTATACTCTATAGAAAATTTTGTTTTATCTTCGTGTTTCCAAGTGACATCAGTATTTTTAACATAGGACTTCTTTCTTTATATGGAAACAACCGAAAGCTCTATTGTAAGTGAAGATTCTTGTTGATACGGGAGGATAACTGAGCCCCAAGATATAATTTACCTTGCAGAAAGTTTGCAAGATCAAACATTTAGGGACCTGGATATATGTATCGCAAAAGTGTATATATAATTTTCTTTATTCGCAGATAATAAAACAATATTCTGTTCGTTGTCGTGTTATTGAAAGTCAAAAGTACTGAATGTATTGTAGGATAATGATATATTGTGTTCATGTATGTTGTTTTAATAGAGAGAACAGTTAGATCACAGTTCTAACTACTACTTGTCGCTGAAAAGTAAAAGAATAATGTCTCCAGTAGCAGTGAACGTGAGTTGCTTTTTGGAATTTAACAGGTAGCCAGAAAATGTTGTGGACTGAAGTAACGTTCATTTTCCTTTCTGGCGGATGTTTGAATTTGTACCTCTCAGCTAAAAATCCAATCGTACGGTCACAGATTTTGAATCAGCAAGCAGGTTTGAATTCCGTGATAGAAATTAGTACCAAGGTTCTTTATACTGTCTTCTCCGTCCCGATCGAAAACTTCATCCATCAGACTTTTGACGTGCGTAGGCAATAACTGTCTGACAGCCTACAATATACAAACGATATAGTACATTTTTCAAATGACAAGCCTTTTGTCCTTACGTCGTTTAACCCTAATTAATCACGGAGTTCGAGTGTTGTCAGTAGATTAGGAATCCTTCGCGGCGAATGAGGGGAGATGGAGACTGTTAACGTTGCTGGGATAATTGAATGTGATTTATTGTAAATGAAACGGCTTCCCATGTATGTATATAAAATCATGTTACAAATAAAAATCTGTACCCACTCAGCATGGTGTAGTAGCTACGTAGGGAACGTGTAGTAAGAACCTTCAGTTGCTGCCTGTCCATTTGAACTGATGAAGTCGAATGAGTTTGAGCTCAGTCGAAGCCAGTTTCGTGTTCAGGTGATGCCGTCCGACATACGCGACTCCTGCGTTATTTCCTAGAGATAATCTGGAAATCTTCGCTCCCAACATGCTGCTTATTCATATAGATGTTCCTTCACTGTACACACATTCTTCATACAGTCATATTCCAGCCTAGTTCTCACTTGCAACACGTTCTTGTTGGCAACAGATGTTATATTCAAATCTGAGGCATGGCACAAGAGTACGAAAATGGCCGCTTTCTTGGCCAATCGGTTTATGGAAGCTTGAACGCCATTTTCTACAGACCCAGTCTTTTGACCCCTCTACTTTAAACCCAATTCATGGATGAAAATTTTCTTTCGGCCGCACGGTGAAAATACTGTCATGTTTCTAGAGCAGTTGAACCAGTTTCGTGTTATCAGTACACTTGCACTATATTCATCAATAGTTATGTTCATTAAAGTGGGCATTACTCTCGTTTGTGCTCAAAGGATAACGCGCAAATTCCACCGCAGCTGGTACCAAAAATGAAAGCTGCGCTTCCTAACTCTGTAAGCAAACAGGTTACAATGTACATTCTTGTATGCTTAATCTGCTCGTACCAGCAGCAACAGTTCAAACCGACCAAAGTTAACACAAATTCTGCGTTTCCACTTCCTATTCTCTAATCTGACCCAGACCGAAAGGAAGTCAAGTTAATTCCTCGCAACGTGAGAACCATCTTAATCCGCACATACTCTTCCTCCCATTTGCCTACAGTTTCCACCCAAAAATACAAGAACTCTAGATCCAGAACCTGCCCCATTCTTATTTCGTCCCTCACGATTTTCAACATCGTTGACAGTATCTGCCCTTTATACCCTGAAGGATGAACCATCTCCCGTGCCGTGGGAGGAATAGGTTTTTTTTTTTTTATATATTTATTTATTTATTTAAGCAGCACACCTGATTCGCCAGTCTTCGTACTTATACAATATTGACTTCAAAGTTTTCATGTGGCTGTGATTCACAACTTTTTATCGAACGATGCAGACATCTGCCCGCTAACTCTGGCAGGAACCAAAACTGCTGTAACTACCCACTGTCTCAAGTAGTTCGCCCTTTTCAGTGCCTTTTATCGTCTCAACTTTACGGAAAGCAAAATCAACACCTTTCATTACAGCGTGCTCTTTCTTCCTTATCTGATGAGTGACAGAGCCATCTGAACACTGATGTTGATTGTTCTTGTAATTACCTGCCTTGTTTCTTGTAATGTGATGGATTAGAGAACTCCTTTTAGGTACCTCAATAGGTAAAATTCTGCGCCCGAAACTTCATCCAGTTTTCCTTGAATCAACCACTGATCCAGTTTCCCGAAATGTGTGGTTGAATTGTCAGAATCTGGATAGTTGCGTTGAAACTTTTCAGCAATAAGAGCATAAGAATGCGTGGCGAGATAATGCTTAATTAAAACTCGTTATTCCTGGGAATAATTACATTTTAATTCTGCGTACGTCACATACCTATCACAGATCAGATAGAGAATGTGGTAGTTTCGAGAAGTGTTATGCTGACGTCTTCTGGCAAGGTTTACAATTATGACAACTTCGATGAAGTTACGCGAAAGTGATAACTATGTGATAAAAAGTACCCCCCCCCCCCCCCGAAACGTGTTTATCATATAGGACGACACAGTACCCCCATATACCTTCTGTACATATGGTCAGCGATCTCAGTAATCAGCAGATGTGACGCTCTGAGGATCTCAGATTTTAAACGTGGTCAGGAAATTGGGTACTACTTGTGTAAGAAGTCTGCGCGAGATTTTCACTCTCTTGAACGTTCCTAGGTCTACTGTTTCCGATGTTACAGTGAAGTGGAAATGTGAATGGACGTGTACAGCCAAACAGCGTGCATGCCGACCTCCAGAAACTGGAGTGTTAAAAGCGTGTCGTACTTCTAACTGCCTTGGTTAAAAGAAAGTTGATTGATGATATATTGGCAGATAGAGGTGCACACGAATTAAAAAATGTGTGTTCCGTGCCAGCCACATATTGACCTTATTAATTCGTTCTTATTGTAAACAAGTTAGAGCTGCGATTCTACTAATAATTGCAAAGGCTCCGGTCCCTTGATAGCATTTGGTTCATAAGATATATTTGTACTTGGGCTGGCAACACTGACAACTGGATTCCTGTGGAATCTCAATGGTTAGTTATTACATTTCACTTTTTTTCCTTATAGAAACGTTATATTCAACTGTTAGGGAAATTTCATTAAGAGTCCCTCCCTCCCACTCCTTACGAAACTTACCTTTACATATATACATACATATACATATACATACTATGTTCACTATTTTTATTTCGCCCTTTCCCATAGAGAAACGTTTAATTTAAACTATTAGGTAATTTAGATGTAAGTATTCGGGGGGCAAGAACCCCCTGACTCCTTACGAAGCTTTATTTTGTACTGTTAATAAATGGTGATGTAAGTAGTCGGGGGGCATGCTCCCCGGATGTCTATCTTTTAGACTATGCACGTGCGCTTTAACTGACCTAGTCTAGCTAAGACCTTTCGAACGACACCTCAAACATCTCCCTACACCTTATGGTTCATGAGATATATATTTTGGCATGTGCTGGCAACAATGGCAGCGGGGTTCCTGTGGAGCTGAAACATCGCAGTATGTTCCTATTGTCTCAAACAATATTTATGCCAAATTTGTTGCTGATGTGACCAAAATAATAGAAGCAATTTGAAAAAAAAAAATATTCATAGAAAATAGGCTGGCAACGCTGGCAAGTGTGTTGCTTGGCAACGCTGGCAAGTGTGTTGCTTGGCAACGCTGGCAAGTGTGTTGCTTGGCAACGTAGGCCCTCTAAGGGTTTTGCGTTATGTCAAACAACATTTTAAGCCAAGTTTGGCGCAGCTTCGTCTAACTGGGTGGAAACTTTTTTTAAAAAAAAAGAAAATATGCTGACAACACTGAACCGTTGCACCAATCAAGACGGCTCCAGAGAGTCTTTGACCTACAGGGTGTCCGAAAAGTCCTTCCCTGATTACAAAGAATGATAACTCAGGCTAGAAATACGATAGAAATATGAAACGTGTGTTGAATTGTTTACGACCTCTCAAAGTTTTTCTTTTCTGTTTTTTCTGTTTTAGGTTCGCCTTGTTGCCCGACGACGGTACACGTCGATATGACTTTGCGGTCGAAATGCTATCACGTATTGAGGACGATGATGGTTATCTCAGACGAATTGCCTTTTCCGACGAAGCGACCTTGTTTGTCAGTGGAGTAGTGAATCGCCATAATGTGCGCATTTGGGGTTCACAACCCCCTGGCGAGGTCATGGAGTGCACCAGGGGCAGTCCAAAGGTGAATGTTTGGTGCGCGCTGTTGCACGATCGAATTATCGGGCCATTCTTCTTCGCTGAGGCTACCATCACATCTGCAGTGTATCTGGACATGTTGCAACTGTATGCTGTTCCTCAGCTGCTTCAGTATCACCCCGATGTCGTGTTTCAGCAAGACGGTGCACCGCCTCATTGGGGTTTGGACGTCCGTGCCTATCTCGATATGACCTTTCCTGGGCGATGGATTGGTCGTGATGGGCCAACGGTTTGGCCTCCACGCTCTCCTGACATAACCCCATTAGACTTCTTTTTATGGGGTTATGTCAAGGACGAGGTCTACCGAACACCTGTACCAGATCTTGAAACCCTGCGGCAACGGATAACCACAGTCGTTGCATCGATCCCTCCAGTGATGTTGGCTAATGTGTGGACGGAAATTGAATATCGCCTCGATGTGCTACGTGCTACCAAGGGTGCTCATGTGGAAGTTTACTGATGTGTGAACAAAACTTTGATAGTTTGTAAACAATTCAACACAAGTTTCATATTTCTATCTTATTTCTAGCCTGAGTTATCAATTTCTGTAATCAGGGAAGGACTTTTCGGACACCCTGTAGTTTGGCTAAGACCTTTCGAACGACTCCTTATGGTTCATGAGATAGATTTTTAGCATGGGCTGGCAACACTGATAACAGGGTTTGTGGGGAGCGGTAACATTCTCAGTATGTTCCTATTGTGTCAAACAATGTTTATGCCAAGCTTGATGCTTCTATGACTAAAATAATTGAAGTACTTTGAGAACAAAGGTAATGTTATAGAAAATATTCTGGCAACACTCATAATTGAGTTGCTTGGAGACGCAGGCGACCCTTGCCTCATTTAGGTCTAACTGAATGCAAGCAATTTGGGAAAAAAATATTTTAATGGGTTGGCAACACTGAACCACTGCACCAATCAGTTCGGTTCCAAGGGCTCTAAGCTAGTTTAATCAAGCCCTTTCCAACGACACGTCACACATCTCTCTACACCTTGTAGTTCCTGAAATTTAATTTCTGGACAATTCCTGAGGTTTACTTTCGCTCTCAAGGAACATAAAAAGAAACGCGTGTGGATCATTTTTGGACCGATCTTTTTATTTCAGCACGATATTGAAAGTATCCGAGTTCTCATGAGCTAAGTGTATGTGCTGCCTCATGGCAGTGCAAATGGTGAGAGAGGATTCTCTAATAGACAACCGAAAGGAAGAGTTTTTAGTTTCACGGAGACAGATATATAACA
>JAGDQP010023409.1:0-10016 GCA_022664845.1 Lepisma saccharinum
CTGTGCCCTTAGTATTGCCTACAAAACGAGACGAGATTTGAGGTTGTGTCGAGAAAATATTGTTGTATCTCGTCTCGAAAGGATGTGCTTGTCCCGTCTCATATCGGGAGTTTTATCTCGTCTCGCTCTGAAAATGTCTCGAAAAGATGTTAAAATGTTGAAAATAAGTGTTTGTTCCGTTTTGTGTCTCATCTTGGTGAGTTCCGTCGCCATGGCTATCGGCATTACGAGCATGGATGGCTATTTCGATACGCAAAACTCTGTATGTTTGAAAATAGTTAATTGGATGGTGGTGGTTTGAGTGTGGTGCAGATCCTATTGACCTTTGTTGTTAACAAGATATAGTATAGGTTGATGATGGTCTCAACTGGTGTAATGCGTTTTTACGTGTTATGAATAGAGCTAGTTGGTTCAGCTAAATCCGCCATTGACTGGTGACCGTTACGTTTCACTGCTTGGTGACCATTTCCAGACCTTCATGGACTTCAAATACTCCCACACCGATGAGATGTTGAAGCAGGAACTGTATTGTACCATCAGGCCTAAGTTGTCCATTCACTATTGGTTCGAAAAGAATTCTGCACATTTTCGAGGAATAATGTGGCCACCGCATTCGCCAAACATGAACCCAATCGGGTACTTATGGGACATGATGGAGAGGTCCATTTACACACATGATTCTTCATCTACATATACCAGGGAAATGTGCACAAGTATTCAAACAGAATGGCTCAGTTTCTTCCCAGAGGTCCACTTGTGAAATCGATGTCCCCTAGAGTGGCTGCATTTCGAAGGACTAATGGCAGGGGAGGGGATTCTACTCGATACTAGATTCTACTGTCTTCTACTATGTGAGTGTATATTTTCTTTCACTGTTATAATAATGTGGTTCGTACATCCATAAGGACAGAGAATGAGATTAACGAAGAAATAATCTAGCACTATACCACAACATTTTATTTACTTCCAAGTTTTTTGCAAATTGTACTAAATGAAATTTTCATAGTTCTTATTTAACACTTTACTAAGCCAAACTATGTGGACATTACTCACTAAAGAGCTAGAAAATAGACATACAACAAATTATTCTCGAACTAACTATCAAGACCAGCAAGGTAGCATCTTTACTGGACACTGGCTTGCCAGGAAAGTGTAAGTTTCCCCTCCCCCCGCCCTTATATCGGGAGAGTAATCAGAGCTCCGTTTTTCTGCCACATACTAGTTTAAACCAGTGCAATCTACAGTTATTTATTCCCCTCTTTCTGTACCATTACTTTTCTTCACTTTAATTTGTTGTCTTTTTCCTTTCACTTGTCGGGTGAGTTGTCGTCTTCACTTATCCGTGTAATGAAGTGGCTTTGTTTCCCTTCCTTTTTTCCCTCTTATGTGGACATCCACACACTCAGACAAGAGACGTTATCTTCTTTTAAAAATGTTGGTGAATGTTTGCTATTGATATATATTTTTCCGTCGTTGTAGAAAGTGGCAACCTGTTCTAGGTCTACAAGTGAGAGCAAAACGTCATATATCCGTTTTTTTTTTTATTTGTCTTCTCTTTACATTTTAAAAACAATCTCTTCCCCACCCTTGATTTTGCGCCGACCGCAAAGTGGACCACATTTGAGTAGCCAGCCTCATCAAGTGGATCAGAGTTTGGCCTGGATTCCTCCTCCTCCGCCCCAGGCGCTGCTCAGGGGCCGTTTTGCAGTGGACCATCCGCTCAGCACATTCCTGATCTACATCTAATGGTATTTTATTATTTTTATCTCTGCTCAGGAAGGATAGAAAAGCAAAAATAAAAAAAAAACAGAGCTGCTGCAGCTTTGGAAAACAGTACTCTTCCGACCTAGAAACCAGTCAACAGAGTGGTATAGAAAACGGATATTCCACATAGACCCGTGGGTGTATCTCTCTCTTGCTTGTTCACTCACACACAAACATACGCGCGCCCGTATATATATACATATAAAGCTTCATGATAAGGTATTTTCTAACGCCATATACAAATCCAGATCACCGAACAGTCATAGCCCAGTTGATATAGTTTTGGTTTCATATTCCTGGCTTCGATACCAGGATCCTGACTGAGGTTTCTTTCAGGACTTTTCCTCAGTCATAGCAAGAAAACACCGGGATGGAACCTTTAACGTAGGCTCTGACTGACTCCTTTTCGCATTCTTTCCCCTACCCTATGCCTAAAGGCCATAAATAAATTCAATTGACTGGGCGTTGTCGTACATACCTAATTATCAAGAAGTCCTGAAGTCTTGGAGATAGTCATTCTTGCCGGGTATAGACCTACTACTTGGTTTTCTTCTAGTCTCCCCAACCGAATTGGGTGATAGTGACTTTTTAAAGTGCCTGTAATTCTTACTTTTATCTTCTATGCCAGAACGAAGTAGAATGCTTGTTTTGCATTCGGACCTGACTCTGGTTTCCCTCGATCGCAACAAGGCAAATGCTGAGATGGTTTCTGGGAGAAGTTTAAGGCCCATTGCTTCCGGAGCATACCTTGGTTAAGGCCAGGGTCACTTCCTTCCCCAGTCCTTCCTTTGTTGGTACTACTGAAGTCTTCAATGTATAATAAATAACCTCTTCGTTGTATTTGTAACTTGTTACATAAATAAATTTGTAAATCGTCATTACATCAGACTTATTTTTTTAAGGAACGTATTGGGTAGCCACACTGGTCTCTTTTTTAAGATACTATCATGACATTCGTCTTCTATGTTTGAGAAAAATTACGAAACCTAGCGTCACAGTATACGACCCTGGAATTTGAATCCAGTGTTCCTGACTACAAACTGAGTGCGCGTGCTTGGTGCTTTGAACAAAAAATATCCCCAGGTTTGATTCTGATCATACCAACAATACCAAGCAGTGTGACACATTGATAGTATATTTGTCTCGTAATCTGGTAACTCTCGTTAAAAATTCACGCCATGTTTTCTCACGCCAGGTAGTTATTAGGATATATAGGACTAGTCGATTAAGGCCAGTGTAATTTCATTCCCCCTTCGTTCTTTTAGGACCAAAGGTAATGAAATTTGGTGATAAGATGGGCAGAAGACTTATGTCGCTGAACGTACAATAGCATTATGAAGTTTCAATACTTTTAATAGTTACATTTTCTAACTCTGTACTATGTCCTTTTTTAGTCAAGAACCGTCACGCCCAACTGTAAGCATAAAATAAGATTTTAGTGTATGAGTATTTTCAGCGGACCCTCTTAGGATTGTGAAAAGTGAACTCAGGATTTCCAGACTTATTTTTAGGGTTTCCAAACGCTGTTATTATGAGAAATAAGACTTGGAATTTAACATAAATTGCAGATACCATATGTATTTTTAAGAACATTAGTAAAACTTGTTGTTGTTGTTGTTTTAATGTACAGCACTCATACTACCTATTCATTCAAATTCTTAAAAATGCACAACAAACAATAATAAACAAAAATTATAGAAAGCGACTCCCAAAATACTGATTGAGTGTGTGTGAAATGAACTAGCTAAGATTTTTATTTTATCTCAGAAATTTGAAGATCCTTAATAACGGACATGATAACCAGGCATTCAATTGTCTCCTCTAAGAACAAAAATCTTCTAATTGCTGATTAGTTCACTTGAAAGATACTCATTATTATTATCATCCAAAATTTCCATCTTTCTCGGCACTCATCACTAATTTTTAAATACCGTTATCTCACAAATAGGCGGGCATAAATGCTGAGGCCTGTTATACAGGAGATATCTCTTAACTCAGGGGCCTTCAAATGGTGGGCTCCGGTCCCGATCCGGACCACGAAGCCTTTTTTTTTTTTTCGGATCTCAACGGTTTGATACAAATTTGAATTTATTTATGACCTTTTGGCATCGTTGTCTCACGGTGGGTTTAATACAACGTCAAGAGCAATGTGTGAATGTATTGTATGTACAAATGTAACTAGTTACAATGCAAGAAAAATAAAGAAATTAAAAGCTTAGAAGTGTAATATGGATTCATGTTACTTTTCATAATTTTTTTTTTTAAATTGTTTTCGTAATTATTCCATACAGAGTAGCTAATAACCGTACTGTCTTACTGTCCTGTTGAATTCATTTTTGGCATTTAGGCATTTATGACTCAGGTCGATATAGGCTAGGGGAAACGAGTCGTCCAGGGCCTAAGTTGAGAGTACTATCCCGGCAATAGCCTGGTGTAACTCAGGAGAAAGCGTGGAAAATCTCAATCAGAGTAGCAGGTCGCTGGTATTAATCCTAGGATCTCCCAATTGTCAGTTCAACGCTCTACCTATTGAGCTATGGCTGCTCGGGCTAAGTGCCACAATCGTTGTTTTGAGCTAAACGCAGAAAACTAACTAGATTTTACATTGTTAATATTGACATGAGCATTGTAGTTGCGGTACTCCTAGTGGCAACAATTTCAAACACTTGGACAGTGAATTATATAAAGCCCAGTTTTTACTGCACTGGGGTAGACACGTAAGTGGTACTTTAGCAACAAAATTAATATTTATTGTTTTGGCACTTAGCCCGGTTTTTAATACAAGTCTTTATTTATTAGGCGAAATGAGAATTAGGCAAAAGAACCACAAAGAAATAAGCTGAGTCAATTAATTGAGAACTTTTTAAAATAAAGAAATGAAAATATATATATATATATATATGTTGGAAACGTACGTGAATTATTATTAACGACCGAAACGAGTTGGTGAGCTTCTAAGGACGGGACCTACAATTTTTTGTAAAGTACGCTCCAAACCACTGCATTCAATTGACTACGGCGGGATTAGAACCCATGACCACGTGCACAGAGGAAACATACGTGATAAACACGAGCGACAAAATAAAAGAAAACATATTTTATTTTAAAAACTATGAAACTAGAGCTGGAATTCAAAGAGACCAATCTCTGTTGCTCACAAAAACGGTCAGTATGTCTGCCTTTTAGTCGGTTGGTTATACGCGTACAACGATACACTCAAAATTCTTATACAGTATATATACGTGTGTACATATAATACAAGCTAAGTTCTTATTATTTTTATTTTCTTTTAAGAAAGGCGATGTTCCAGTGGCTTTATAAAATGTTTGAAAAGGGATTATTTTTTATCAAAGAAAGATAAATATAACAAAAAAAAAAGAAGCACTCATTTCAATATTAACTCGTGTACGCACCCATGCGAAACCAAGCGTACAGTTTACTTAGCTATTCCTTGCGAGATAAACAAATTAGCACATAACAAAAAATGGAACTTTCAATGCGAAGAGCTTTAAACGTTTGAATTTGTCCTTCGATGGACTCATAGAGAGAAAAACCAAAGGTAAAAATCTTGTTGCACTTTGCGGTCCAGAATAGTATCGAAAAATGCATTCAAGAAGAAGTAATAACCCTTTTTTGCGAACCGATGAACAAACGGTTGCTAGAAATGTTGATTAAATATGATTTTCTATGTTGTGGAATGTGGAGCGATAATGTGGACTCTAATGAGTGATTAAACAACATTGGAAGCCTTGGAAATGTGGATCCATTAGGGATTATAAAAATAAGTTTCATACTTACGAATTGTTACAGACAGTAGGCGAGAGTTGTGGAAATAATATAAGATGAAAAATGTAACTGGTTAAGACACTTTCAGATATCTTATATTGAAGGATGGAATTGAATATAAGCTCACCAGACAAAAAAAAACTCGCCATTTATGAGTGATCAACTTAGACACCAAAAGATTGCGCTGTACACGGAACATCGCCGACGAATAGCTATGTCGTGTGCTACGACGTTCAGAGTTTGACGCGCAGCAGTAGTGTGTAACCTGTGTGTTGGTCCCTTTTATGATTGTATTAGATTGGTGCATAAATTCGTAACGTTTCATAATGCTACGAATTTTTACATACGTTAACAAGAATACAGTAATTAATTAACACAATTGCACAGACTGTAAGATGGTACATTGTTATTGTAGTCCAACAATGCATAGCCACAACAACACTCACTCAGTAATATAGTCGCCTCCATTGTCAATGATTATCTTCCAAATGTTTGGAGAGGAGTTCGATGTTCCGCCTGTAGAACTCCTTTGCTTTTGAGTTTCAGAATTCAGTTAACCAAGTTTCATTACGAAAGACTTGCTCCTTAATAAAGTTAGAGAGAGTGAGAGCGGAAAAGGTGGAAATCTGTCGGCGAAAGGTCGGGGAAATAGGGAGGGTGCGGAAGAGTTTCCCTGCCGTATTCTTCAATAGCCAATTTAGCCGAATATGGGCTTGCATTATTGTACCTTACCCATCGATTACATATGGTTCACAATAGTTGAGTGGTCACATTCCATTCGTTGTGCCAATTTCCGTATTGATTAAAGGGGATTATCGTGAAGGTACTGATTCAAGCAATCTTCACCAAAATCTGATGGTCTTCATGGACGTGAAGTATCAGATAAATCTAAGCGTTGTTCCGGCCCGGAACAGACAGAACCATTTCATTGCTGTTCTTTCAGCATTGGTATTAGCCCCGTACACTACACAAATTTCTTTCGCAGCTTATGCTGGTGTAACACTCGAGGAGCAGACTGTGCCGAAAATGTTCAACTTTGTTCGCTTGACACTCCCTCTAGTTTCGTCAGCAAAATAGACAAGATGTGCTCAGAATGAGAACACACTCTGTTTTCATGATGACAACGCTACAAACTAAGCAATTCAATTCCTGGGGGGGGGGTCATTTGAGATCATGGCTGAAGATTAAAGGAGGAAGAGTGATTATTAATGCTATTCCTAGACAGTATTAAATGAGCAGTCGTACATTACTGCGATATATGAATATACGCAAGAACGCTTCGATTGGTGAGGGCTGAATTTCCTTCAAAGGACCTGCCACAAAGTTCGCAAACCAAGCAGACATGGCTCAGTGGTAGAGCGTTGGCCTAGCTTTCGGGAGGTTGTGGGTTCAATCCCATCTGCCGACAATCCTGACTGAGGTTTTTCCAGTGTTTTTTGCCTCAGTTATACCAGAAAAGTGCTGGGATGGTACCTTCAAGTTAGGCCCTGATCGACACTTTCCTTTTTCTTTCGCTATCCCGACCTGAGCCTTGGATGCCTAAAGCCTTTAAATAAAAAGGAAATTCAACAAAGTTTGATTACAGTACTAAAAACGTCGCGATGAACCAATTAGGTACAGAGCAATTATCTGTCTGCTTACTGATTTGATATCCTTCACGTTTGCTATGTTCGATGGATTGCATATTGCATCAGGATAATTAACGTAGGAGTGGAGCAATGCCCTAGTGGCTGTTGGTGGTCAAAGTCAGAGTAAATTGGGTTATCTATTTTTCGAGATATCGATTGATGGCTCAATATGTTGCAATAGCAAAATAATATATTAAGAAATTCGAAAAATCGTTACGAATATCGATTCCAATATGTTCGATTTATCACTCTAAAAATATCTTCATATTCTTACAAATTTCTCTTAACGAACGATTTTCACAATTTTTTTATATTAACTATGTTGAAACTTCTACTATTCGTCGTTGTAAGCGATATTCTATTCTCCACATTTTGATAACAAGGGTATTATATTTGTATCGATACATCAATATAAACAATAGATGATTTCCAATAATTTTGTCAGATGAATTGTATTGATTTTCCATATTTTTATATTTGAGCAACTGTATGATTGTCAAAGATATATCAATATGAATTATGTCTAATTCAACACATTTTTATATGAATTACATTCAATCTTTATTATTTGATAAAGAAAAAACCACACTTTTTCGATTTCCATAGATATTTCGATGTTAACAATATTCGACTATATTTCGATGTAAGTGTTGTTCGATTTAAAACGACATTCGATTTGTAACAATTCCTGAATATGAACCATAATTCGATAAGTTATGAACGATATATAATGTTCACTCGATAAATTGCTCTTTCTAATTCACCATCAGTATTGATTTTTGATAATCGAAATTCAGACATTCCTTCAAGAAGATGAACGACACTAATTGCTTATCTGAAATCATTTACTGGATGCTTCTGTTTAGGCACTAGAGTGTATGATTTGAATGTATTTATGGCCTTTATGCATCTTAGGCTTAGACCGAGATAGGATGAGTGGGTGAGGATGTTGGTAGGTAGACGGCCAGGGCCTATCCCGGCATTTACCAAGCATGAACTAGATTGTATGACAAGGAAAGAAAGACAGAAAGTCATCCTTTAAGGGCACTAATTCCTGGTTCACTTTATTTTCAATATAATGGTGTGAGCAGCATGAATAGTAAAAAGGCATAGAACAAGGAGATAATGAGGCGTGGCTTCACTCTGAAAATTTCAGATAAAAAGTATTCTCTTTTCTTCTTTGTATCACAAGGAAAGGCAGAACTTCTTCTTGAAAGAGAGGTGATACCAAAGACGGTCAATATTCAATGAAGCTTTAACACTCCGCTAAAAGAACCAAACCTCCAATTATTGTTTCGATGTATATTTCCTATAATATATTCATGTGGTATACTTCTTGTATTTAGCCAGAACCGGTAATCCACAAAGCGACGAACAATTAGCCACATTTTGAACCTTCCGTTTGACCTGGTTCACACATACACACTGCCTTGTAAAACAAGGAAGCGGGGAGAGAAGAAACATATGTAGGAAATATGAAGAGAAGGCTGTGGCTAGTACGGACTGGTATAACAAGCATCTCTTGAGTATTGAACCTTTTATTTACGTTATTGTAATGTCAATGTGAATGTTAAGTATATATATGCATTCTTGCAGTGACCGTTGTGCTTTTGATTCAGTAACTCATCAGTCTCTTCACATTATTGAAAGGTAACATAGTGTCGTTTTGTTCTGTATGACCTGCTTAAGTAAGAACCGTTATAGAGGTACAAAAATTCACTAAACGGGTAACAAATATGTGAACTTCATGATCATAGTAATGGGTGTTCTGCTTTGGGTCTGTGACCCAAACGTTCATAGGCAAGATAAACCTATATTGCCTTCCACCAAGTAAAGATGGCGTCTTTAGGCTGGAATCCACAGTTCGAACTACCTGTATCACAACCGAGTATCAAACCCTAGGCTACTAAGTCAGCCTTCGTAGGAACTTACCAACAATGAATCTCAATGCCGCTACGATGTATGGTGTCACTGAGGAAAATCATGAAATAAAGAATGGTCGAATGCTGGATTTGAACACCAGATCTTCCGTATGTCCTATTTTTGTATAATTAGTTTTTATTTATGAGCTTCGGATTAGCCGAAGTGACTATAGCCTCACCTTCGGTGTGGGTTGAGTTTCCAGTAAATGTTCAAAATTTGAGTATTGATTTGGTATAATGATGCCAAATATGGAGCTACAAAGTAGAGAATTCTGGTCTCAAAAGCGGTGATGATAAGTGTTCCTACTGACCTCGCACCACTCTATTGGAATTCAAGCCGGCCTCGCAGGATAACGCTAAATTAGAACTAAGGCCCTACGAATTAAGTTCAGTATTAGAGATAGATCAGTGGTGTATCGCGAGGTGCCGCGAATCTAAACAGATTAGACATCAGTCTACTGAGGTGACATCAGCACATGGTTGATAATTCTCTCGGCTTTGGTTAACGTTTTCGATCATGGAAAGTATAGACGGCAAGTAACACACCCTATCGGAGAATTCTGAAGGACTCCACTCTTTGGAGGCTAGAAATTCCAAGGAAACGAAGCCTAAAAGATTGACAACCACCAACAGACGATGCTATTGTTTAAAAATAATATGAGTTTTTTTTTGTTTTTTTTTTTAGCAATAGAAAAAAATGCTATCTCAAACAAGATCAGACAATAAATTTTAGGGCAGAGTTTTTGTGATGAATTCTAAAAGTTTTAATATTTACTCTAAGAAATAGTCGATAAGAAAATGAAAGTACAAGACTATAAGTAATTATCTCTCTTTTCTGCATGTAAAACAGCTTTTATGTTCCCTCTGTATAGCAAACCTACTTGAATATCACACACAAACTCTTCATACAGAACAT